>JBBPQV010000370.1:0-23178 GCA_038092675.1 Boletus rufocinnamomeus
ACTGAAATGCATTACCTTATCCTAGACATTCATTACAATTATGCATTGAAATTCCCTAGCAGAATACACTGAATTTTACACTGTATTTAATTGCCTTTACTACCCACAGTGCTATCCGAACGGTTGTTTATCAAATTGTTGGAACATGTCCATGCATAGCGCTCACCTTGTTTTCTCGCGCATCGAAACGGCACGTTCACGCGCTGTGGCACGCTCCTCTTCGAAACGTTTGAACTTTGGGCGGCATCTTGTGGTGGCGCTATCGCAGGCGTCAGTAAGAAAGCATGGTGAGACACACAACACACAACTGGTCTCTGAAATTATCATCCCCACCACCAAGTAACGTCAATTCGTCCGCTTCATACCATTGTCCCCCTTTCCCCGAACGCACGATCGTTCTCTCTACACGCACGTTTCTTTTCCAACATCCCCTCCCGACCCACCTCTTTCGCTCCTACTATATTGTTCCGACGCAGCCTCTCTCGCGAGGACGAAGGAAAGTCACGCGCACCGTTGGATGGATCACTGCATAGTACGAGTATCGTCCAAGCCCTCATGATTTCCCTTCGTTGAACAGGGATTCGCTAGTAAATATTCGAGTACGCTGATGGACACTATCCACATCAACTTGAAACTCCTCACGTTGTCTCGGCGCTCTGGTGACGATACTGATGTGATAAAGAAGCATGTTCACAAAGTATTGTACTCACTCTCATCCATCGCATACCACAATTCGAGAACACCAAGTCAGACGACCCGACGTATTCGATCAACTACGCATCCCTCGAAACGTTCGTCGATCATCTATGCGAGGCACTCCTTCGTTCGTACCCCAACGTCGGGGCGACACGAGGGTCGTCACAACGCTGCGAGATACTTTCGCCTCGTTTCACGAATGAGGCGACGCGCAAGAGAGATCAGACGCCGGCGGCCTCATCCCAGCTTCAAGTTGCCCTCATTTGTGTTCGGTATCACTGTCCAGCGGTAGCAGAGGTGCGCATTACAAAACCGGTTCCCATTCCTTAGTATCTCGAAATCTATGCATCAGTATGCACAACTGTGTCAGTGCGCAGTAGACCAAGTGCCAACGCGGATGTATGGGTATACTGCATAGGCGTTGGGTTCCTTTGGAGAACTCCCACTCATCGTAGCGGCACCCGCGTCGACCGTCAAGTGTGACATTTTCGAGTACACGAAGGACTATTAAATGAGTGACCGTGGCGAGCGCCGTCGCGGCGAGAACATACACATTACGAGTGCAGTGTTGGTCCACAAGAATCGAGACGCAGAGAACCACAAGACTGATCTGCGCCCACTCACCACGCCCGAACGCGGCGCTGAGGGCGCGCAAGGAGGTTCGGCTCCAGCAACAGAACAAGCAATGTCGGTTGGAGTTTGGAGCGATGGCACCAGAGGCGAAGTTGAGGGAGGATACGAGGGCAAGGCGGTGTCCCGGATAGGAGATGAGTGGAGGGGAGATTCGGGTATCGATGTGGGTACTGAGGACGAAGACGCAGCTGGCGAAAGCGAGCAGGATGGGGTGAATGCAGTGTCGAACGATCTTGGAGGGATGGGGATCGACCCAAATCTGGAGATTTACGTGGATGGGATGCGGGAATCGTTGAAGAGTACGAGTGCGGATGGGTCCCGGTTCGTGACCATGGACAAGATCGAGGACGAGGCGCGAATACGGAAGGAAGACGAGGTATGTGAGAGTGGAGATGAGACATTACCGGCCGTTCTTCCGACTCGAGGGTGGCGCCACCCAACTCCGTACTGGGCTTTTCCCGACTGCTCTGGTCGACCGCCCTGACAATGTCGACAGAAGCGTAACGCCCGTCCAAGCATGAATATTGAGTACCACAATACGCGCTCACAGCACTATTGGAACACTATTCCCCATGTAGTTCGACCGAGAGGACGAAGTTCCTGCGGATACTCCGAATGCCCCAGACTCCAGCACCTCTCATGATTGGACATGCCCATCGTGCCCATCGGCGCCATAACACACGCTGAGAAAGTGTGGGAGGGGAATATTGAACTGGGTTTGCGAAGCCGCTGAAAACGACGCCCATGTCTTGGCGGTAATTCGCCTTTGAGGAGGTCGGGACAGCACGGCAAACGACGTGGGAGGTTCACGTCCGGATGGGGGTCGGTACAATGCAGTCAGAGGATGACTTGACAGATGGCTTGCGAGCCCCAAAGTTGATCCAACTCTATATTCAGGATGCCAATTAACTAAATGGTGTTCATGAGATCCTCATACGTGTCAGGTCCCTTGAATTTCGGGAGAGCGGGCACATCACTCCTAGACCTGCGATGATGCACTGTAGATGCAGGCATGTTGACTGGCGTAGTTTCTGTTTACTTGCAGACGGGGGACATGGGGGAAAAGTCAAAGGAGGAGAGCGCGAACACCGCGGGAATAGAAAACGATGCCTTCAGAACGGCTTGTTCTTTACACTTCGTATCAAATTTCTGACCCAGTTCTGATGCCGCAAGATGGCATTAGCAGTGATGGACCCACATGCCAGAGATGTGGATGAGTGGCTTTGCAGGCGTCCGAGGTCGACTATTGGAGTGGCAGCACTGACTTGGACAGCTTGGGGGATCTTGTGGGGTGTGACATTCAATCGACAGAGCTAGGGATAACATCGCCACATGCGCGAGTCCCGTCGACGCGGCGTGTTATTTCTGTTTACGACAAGATTTCGGGACGGTTTCGCCATCGCTATCAACCTCGGAATCATCCAAAAGTGTGTCCAGAGCGGAAGAATCGGGCCGAAGGCTAGGCCCCGGATCGGTGCGGTGTTCTTGTTCGGCTGTGGGCGGTCAGGACCAGAGATGACAGAAATGGTTGATGCGCGTTTCCTGCAATTGCCATCCACCAGGGGGTTATCTGCAGTGGATGGGGCTGGAATGAAGGGACGGGGGAATTCACACACGAGTTGGTCTAACGCGAATTGTACACCCGTCGTGAACCAAGTCCTGCAGCCTAGACATGACGAGATTTCGCCGATGAGTCGACCGGTTACCTAGTCGTCGCAACTACGTCACTTGGCTGGATCCGAGTAAGAATAAGCGCCAAAGGCACAGGCACCTGCGTGAACAAACCATATTGAGAATAAGGAAACGTGTATATGGAGTAACTTTACGCACCAAGAGGAAGCCGAAACACCTTGTTCCTTGACATTTCGACGCCGACGATTGTGTACCATTGCTGAGGATGTCGTCGACGACTACCGGTGCATAGCAGTTCTAAGGAGTGATTGAATAATGCTGACAATTGAGTTAGGCCAAACGAGAGCGCTTGACACTGGTCACCCTGGCTATGTATGGGCAATCACTTTCCACCCTGATGGAAAGCATATTTTGGGCGGGAGTGACGATGGAATTCGACGATGGCGACTTGCAGATGGTCAAGAGGTGGGGAAGCAAACGGGAGCAGAGTTGAACGTGAACGCCATTTCTGTGTCGACAGATCGCGAGTGGATAGTGTGTGGGACCGAGAAAGGGGCAATCGTGTGGAACGCGGAGATGCGTAAAAAGGTCATTGAAGTGGAGGGTGGAAAGAGGGTGTGTGCTGTCGACGTCTCCCCTGATTCGACCAGGTTCGCCACTGGGACTGGATTGGGTGACAACAAGGCAAGCATTTGGAGCATAACGACAGGGAAGAGACTCGTTGGCTCGCTCAGACACAACAATGTCGTCAACGGAATCAAGTTCTCCCCAAACGGCGACCACATTGCCACTGCATGCTGGGAGAATTCCATTCGCATTTTCAACAGTCGCAATGGCGACGAGCTCACCACCATCCAGACTACCATACCCGCACGGGTCACGGCTACTCCACTTGCTTGGTCAGGTCAGCGAATTTTCGCTGCATCGTGCGACAACAAAATCAGGTCTTTCGACGCCTCCACTGGGTCCCAGCTCATCGAATCATTGACCCTCCATGACGGCAGCGACGAAGTCCCCTCTATCACTCTGGCTGCCAATGGCAAATTCATCGCTGCCGTCGTACGGCATTCAATCTCCTTCCTGGACACATCGACACTGACTCGGATTGGCTCCGTCATCGAGGACAGTGCAGGAATACAGTCAATTGATGTCTCACCAGACAACAGCTATCTTGCGACTGGACGACATGACGGGAAATTTGTTATTCATCATCTCCACAACATTCTCCCGGACCTGTATGGTCCCTTCCATGTAAGTATTTGTGCTTTGATAGTCCTTGCATGTCAGATAAGCCCCACTCCATCTCCCATGCTGATTAACTATGCAGGCATCTACTCGCGACGAAATACAACAAGACGAGCAACCTTTGACCTCGGATAGCCATGACGACGAACGGCCCGACTTGAACCCAGTAGGAGTCTGTCATTCCGTCACCGAAAGAGCAAAGCTGACTCCGTCGCGTATGTACAACAGGAAGATCCTGCGAAATCCAGCCCAAACGAGCCCGAAGGAGGCAACGAAGATGGGGACGATCCCCTCGAGGTATCAGTTTCTTCATTTCCCCCTTGAAGCGCATTCTCATAATGGCGTAGGTCGAACTGCCGTCGAGCTCACCCGCGCCTCAGTTCGACTTTGACGAAGTTGGTGATCACTACATTCTCATCTTGTTACCGTGTTGACGCTGTTGAAGCCATCGTCCCCGACCTCCTCCGACCATCCCCAGGAGCATGGGATACCTTTCCATGCCGTATCACAGTCGTCAGATGGCGTACGAGTGACCTCCACTCCAGACGCTCGTCTGGGGGGAACATCACGCCAGAGCCGTTCGAAATTTAAACAATGGCTGCAGGGGAAGAGCCACAAGGATCCTCCTCCGCACGAGTCTGAGCGACGTTCCGGAAAGTCTCTTCAGCCTGCCGATCATCAATTTCCCTCCCGCTCACCAGTGAGAGTGGATGTCTCGAACGAGGGACCTTCGAGGATGGCTGCAGGTCAGCGTCAACGAGTAAGCACTCCTTGGTAGATGAATGGATGCGATGTGTCTAACACATCACCCTAGCGAGCGGTTGCAAAGCCCGTCGTAAAAAAACAACAGGTTCGTTGTTCCTCGGATATGCGTACAGGGACTCATCACACGTTACAGCAAAAATCGCGTCGCAAGACTGCTGATCCCAGCCGTCCGAACAAAAATACTTCGCCTAGCGGACAGGGTCCTGTGCATCCAAAGGAAGCCGGCCCAGTGCGTATTCTTCCGGTGATGGTACAACTCGTCACGACAGCTCATGCGCACGTCCTATCAGGCAGAACAAGAGAATAATTCATCTGAGCCCTCAGCCGCGAGGGTCCATGTAATGGTGCGCACGATTTCCTTTTGCTTGCATTGTTGCACTCACAGTGGATCAGCATCAGCAAGGAGAAGGCGATGCTACCCTTGCGATCAGGTTACCCGCTTGGATGTTGTGTATTCGCTCAGGTGCACACGACGAGACGCATTGATCGAGGTTATTCAATGCAATACATGTAGACACTATTCTCAATCGCAACCATGTGGACACCGATCGTGCATTCTTTGAGTTCGTGTCACCTTGCAACATCTGCATCAGTACGAATCCCGATAAGCCCGTCCATGATCAGCTCGCCAGGAAATGAAGTCTATACACACAGCGGTTGGGATTGCAGGAGAATGTCTGATTGATTTAGTGTACAGAATGTCTACTAAGACAAACGCCTGTGTTTAGTAGGATGTCGCGTAAGCGAACCGCTCAGGCTGGCAAGGACGTCAACGTCTCGGTATTCGATTTCTCGTATGGAAATCATAGCCCGATGACGAGGCATGGGTCGATCTACGTGTCATCCAAGCATCCGAGAGGAATGCTGTATCGGAACCAAAGTGGCATACCACACACGTCTCGGGAGGATAGTACATGACAATACGTACAATGCAGGGTGTAAGACCATCCGATTCGGGCTTTGTTTATCAAGTTGTTGGAACATGACCATAGTCGCCTTGTGTTCTCGCTCGTCGGGACGGCACATTCACGCGCTTTCGAAACATTTGGGCAGCAACCCATGGTGGTATGCTATCGTAGCCGTCAGTAACGAGGAAGCTTGGTGAGACACATAACCGGTCTCTGAAATTGTCCCCACCGCCCAGCAACGTCAATTCATCCGCTTCACACCATCGTCCCCCTTTTTCCAAACGCACGATTGTTCTCTCTACGCGCACACTTTTTTCTCTCCAACATCCCCTCTCGACCCACCTCTTTCGGCCCCATCACGTCTCCCAGACCTACTTTCATCTCTGCACGATCCCGTCTCCGTTTGAGGTCGCGTCCGGAGACTTGGCGGTTCCGATGCGGTTTCCCTCGCGAGGACGAGATCCGACGCCGATCGATGGGACCGCCATTGCTAGTGGTCCTATGAGTACGACCACCGCCATCACCCGAGGGTTGATACGTCGCCGACTGTTTCTTGCAAAGGAACATTGAGGCATCCACAATTGCTGGAATCCATGTGATAGCATTTAACTTGAGATAGAGGGCATGACAGATACAAGCGTAGTGGAGGCTGCGATTGATCCCCGGAAGCGTTAACCACAGGGGTACGACGGGTGGAGCGAGGGCGAGCGGGCTCGTAGTCGTCCCTGACCGAAGGGGAGTCGGGTATTGGGTGGACAAAAGGTACGGGTGGAATGGGAGAGGAACTTGGCGAGATCGACAACCGCTTTTGTCGCTCGCAAGACCGTGCATCGCATTTACAAGTGATCATGGCCGTTTGTGGAGGGTGAACCGAGAAATTCGGAAATGGAGACCCTCGCCAGGGTTGATGTACAGTCAGGGGCAAGGTGCAGAAGCCGAAAGTTCCGAGCCAAACAGAGCCGGTCAGTGCGCAACTTCCAACTCAACGGAGTGCGAAAAGAGGCGTGGGAATCACCCAGTTCCCAATCAACAAACGTCTCTCTCATCATCCCCTTTGTTCCGCAACCACCATCACACACCGACAACAAGCGCTCCCGTCCTCAATCACATCCTCGACAACAACTAACATTTATATTGTACAGCAATGGCTCGTACCAAGGCAAGTATTCTTTTCAACGCACGTCGACGTCTCGAGGCTCATCGCCTTTGTGCAGCAAACCGCCCGTAAGACTACCGGAGGTAAGAGATGTCGTGGTATCGCGTGGTTCTGGTGACAAACCCAACCCAAGGCAAGGCCCCCCGTAAACAATTGGCGACCAAAGCCGCCCGTAAAACCGCTGCTGCTGTACGTGTCGAACCCTCTACCACCTTACCTACGGTATCCGCTTATCCCATTTGTGGTCATGCCACAGGCTGCTACGGGTGGTGTGAAGAAGCCCCATCGTTTCCGCCCTGGAACAGTCGCCCTTCGTGAGATCAGAAGGTATCAGAAGTCGACCGAGCTCCTCATCAGGAAGCTTCCCTTCCAGAGGCTGGTTCGTGAAATCGCTCAAGATTTCAAGGTACGTATAGTAGTTGTCGTCTCGTGGCTTGGAACTGATGGATCGTCTTGGACATAGACCGACTTGCGCTTCCAGTCATCCGCGGTGATGGCATTGCAGGAGGCTGCGGAGGCGTACCTCGTTTCTCTCTTTGAAGACACCAACTTGGCTGCTATCCACGCAAAGCGTGAGTCATTCGTCGTGTTTCCGTTGGTTACGAGTTCACACGTTTCTTTCTTCTAGGTGTCACTATGTATGTCCTTTTTGGCAGTTTGCTCCCAGACTCGCTGACTGATCGTTTTGTAGCCAACCCAAGGATCTTGCCCTGGCTCGTCGCCTCAGGGGCGAGAGGGCTTAAATCATGTCCTACACAAGGTCTTATTTCGGTCACCGTGTATATGGTCCTCGTTTGTTGACCCAGTATGTCTGTTCATTGTGTCTGTATATGATACAACCACCGTAGTATGTACAATTGCCTCCCCTTAACCCCCACCTTTACCTTTTTTGGTGTTGTCAAACAGACCTCGCTCCGTGCCTGGTCCTGTATTTGTTCTATCGCGCATCTTTTACTTATTATGATGGGGTTTGGTGTGCAGAAAGAAAATGTAGAGGAAAACTGTTTGTATTTGCTTATGTGTCGATATATACATTTGCGTTGCAGACAACGATTGTGTTGGGTTTACCAGGCAAGTCTGCCCTCGAGAAATGTTCGAAGGGGATGTAGGGCCCATCCCAGCGGATAAAACCCATGTCGGTCGTCCAAAAGTTGTGGATCGATCAAGCCTAAAAATCGTACCGTTGAGACGTTGCACTTGGCGACGGGGGCGTGTTAACACGCGTACGTACAGGTTCTCGGCCATGAGGTTTGTCGCTAGCGGGTGTCTTGTTAGAAATATTCGCGATACGAGAGGGGAGGAAGGTATCACCCGGAAAGGGCGAAGGGAACAGAGATGAAAAGAGCAAGAAGCTCGCCTGCCAGTGTTACAGTACTGGGATAGAATCAAAAAGGACCACTCCATTTCCCGTGGCGCCTAGGACGCGGTACCAGTTATAGGTCGCTGACTGGTAGTGTGGATCGTTCGCGAGCAGCGCGAGTGCGCGAGAAAAAAAGGAGGGGTGTCCGGGACGTATCCGTTGATGACCACCGACAAAGTCTTCGACGTTCAACGTGGGTTTCGTTTCGCACTGGTCGAGTTCGTGGCGAGGTGCCGACCTTGACAGAACAGGGAGGAACAAAAAAGAAATGGATCCGGTATCGCATCAGGATTCAGCACGCGCGTCAGTCCGGACGACAAGTCCAATCGTCATCGACGCACACCTTGATCACAAGGGTGAATTGCATACCATGTTATCCGGTCCAATCTAATAGGTAAAACCGACTACCATTACGCCCACCACCGCTGGGCAGGAATAAGGTAGGCACGGTCGGATGACTCACTTCTGAATGACATAGATGGTCAGGGGGAAGACGGTGATGGTGTGTGAACCTGTCGCTATGCTAGAGAGAGACCACGTACTCGATCGCGGCGCTGTTCCCGCCCGTCCAGCTCTTCAACCGAGCGCCATAGAGTGCGGTTCTGGGGGGACCATCCACGTTAGGGTATTTGCCACGATCATGTTTTCGAATCCGGAAGGCATCGTGTGAGGTACGGAATAAGAGTCGTTCGATGGATGGATGGAGGGGCGAGTATGTTGACTCGCAAAATGTTCTCTACCGACGAGACCTTGTCCTCCCTTTCCAAGGGAACCGACAAAAAGCTCGTGGTGGAGAACGAGAAGGAGATGTTCTTTGCACTATTGATGATCGTCAAGCAGTCGTCACCGTTCAAATGTTCAAATAACAGGTACCGTCCACCTGCCGAGAATCGGTCCTTGTACGCTATATCAGTCCATTCTGTGGGGTTTCATCACCCCTACGCGAACGTACGGGTTGAAAGGGAATGACTGGACAAATCTCAGCTAACAAGCCCTCTTCGAGGTGTCTGAATACTCACAGTGTCGTTGGACCAGGCCAAGATAGTGTGGTTGTAGACATGCAGGTTGTTCGATCCTGTCGAAATTCCAAAGCGATCAGTTACCACCGGACCGTCACCCGATCGAATGTTCACGTTCTGACAGACACGGAGCACACCCTGTAAATTTTCATGTCTCTGATCGCGCCCGTACCAATGTTTCCAAAGAGTTAACCATAGGACACATTGACCTGTTGCATAATATCCGACTGCTACGGCGCCATCACGATAGCGTTTCTCGCTCGTGGATGTATGTGGACACGTGAATTTGCTGGTTGGCCGTGGCCATCGACCCAACCCATGTTGAGATCGGTGGTCCCCCGTAGCATGATGTTACTTTCGCCTAGCCGTCCATCAGAAAAACGCAAACCATCCACACACCAAGCCCCAGAGTTCGTCCAATGCGTCAGCACCAGCCGAAAATACCATGACACAAAAAGAGGGGGAAGCTCACGGAAGCCGCGACATAAATATGCACTGTTTGAATGCCCGTCGGGTAAGATAGAGGTGATGGGAGACCAGACATTGTACTTACGTCGTATCATTTGCTTGTAATTTGATGGCCGCGTGGGAGGCGTGTTTTGACACTGCAGCCAAGAGCGGTGGGGTATCGTCTGGTACGACGACCTTCGTCGACCACACATCAGTCAGAGTGGCATAGCACGCCAGTGATGAAACAATGATGCGCAACTTCTACGAGTGGAAATCCTGGACTGTGGAGTTTATGTAGTAAAAAGGTAAGAATCCTCTCTGGAGCGAACGTAAGTGGCTACGCCGCGCTTACTGGTATACACGCATACCGTTGGGAATGGGGGTTACTTAGGAAGGACGTGTCCAGAGGCTCCGGCTGTCCGTCCGAGTCCGAGGAGGACAGATGATGTCGTACGACGGTTAACCGTCATATTGTGGGAAAGGTCACTACTGTTGTGGGGTAACCTAAGAAGACGCGCTCGATCATTCACTGTCGGCGTTCAAGTTGCTCTGCCAATTCGTTTGTCGATATGACAGGGCCGCCATGAGGGGAAAGAGCCGAGTCGGAAAACTGGTACAGTCCATGAAGAACAGCGACAATCGGGACACCCCGCAGAGCATTCACAACCACGGCAGTGCTAGTGAAGGATCGCCCGTAGAGGAGTTTGGTCCCGTGTGCGTAACCGCTGCTACTCCCCAGCCATCCAACACTGACCAGCCAAGGTTAGGAGCCAACAAGCAGGTGACTCTATGCCTTCCGAATTCACCTCCTTTCACTCCTCGCACCCAGCCGTCCCACATACCCCACGCAAAACGTCGCAGCCATCGGCAGCACTCCGACAAACAACACCATTCCATCGTATCCCTTTTGTAGATCCACCACGGAAGCGAGTATGCTAGCGACAGATGAAGACCGCGCGTGGTTACAGTGTATCACGCCCGAAATGGGCCGCATCGAATTAGTCTGGTGACCAGCCCGTCTATGGCATCGTATAGCGTCCCAATTTCTCAGGCGAAATAGATCGCCCCAGGAATGGCGGCGTAAGTTTGTACGCCAGTGACCTCCGTGATGAGCGTTGGCAAGAGCCCGTTATATTCACCCACGTACGCCCCGTAGAAAATGGAAAGGGCAAGGAAACGAGCCCGCGGCACGTCATACCGCAACGCAAGGACAGAAAAGGCACTCAATACCAGTATCTGCGTCGTGCATGTTAGCATGAGGTCATAGATAGGTTCGTTGATATGCTCCCTTCACTCACACTTATGATTGTCACACCCGGCTGCCCAACTTTGTCTGCCCAAACACCCGTCGATATTCGCGAAATACTAGTTGATTACCAACACCAAACCAGCCGTTGAAGCAGAATAGCCCAACACAGACGTTCCAGAAGAACATTGGGACAACATTCGCAACCGCTTGGAGGAACGCAACAGCAGACTGTAAACCAGGGTGAATCCTCCTAGGCATATTTCCATGGGCAATTCGGAACGCACCTGAGATAGGAACGTTCACTTCTGCACCAGCTTCACTGCAACTCGTGCGTCGCCCCGTCCAGATCCTTGTCTCTTGCGGACGACACACGCAATGGGGGTGCCAACGACCAAGTTCCAGATGCCAAGGGCTCGCAATGCCCATCATATCCCGACCCTCGACACGCGTAAGCACCAACCCTCCGCACCGCTACCCGGGAGTAACGGACATGATACAAAAATAGTACACAGACGACCCGACGCCACAGAGGATCGTCTCAATTGCCACAACTAAGTATACATCATCACAATGAGGACGACGTTCGTTCATCGTCGGCTGCAAGTATGCATGTGTGTTTGTCTACCAGCAATCCAGAGCAAGGGTGGCGGTGTGCTCACCTTGGTGTTGAAACTTGCGGGGGAATACCAAGGCTGGTCAAGATGACCCCTAGGAGGGTGATAATCACTCCTCCGCGCCATCCATGGGTTCGCGAAGATACTTCCCGCCCATGTCAGACATGCACCAATCACGCCAACGAGCGAGACCGATGCATCCTGACCGATGACGCCCGGAATGTTGTTCACCGAGAAAGCATAGTATTCCTAACCCAAGAACCCCAGAAACAGGGGTATGTAAATTGAATCCGGATTGCCGGGTTGGTCGAACCGTAATATGATGTCGATCGAACCAAGGCACCCACCCGAAATACACCAAAGCTATGATTGATTCCGATAACGTGGAAGATCATCGTGAACCCGGAACGGAGTAGAGATTGGTACCGCTTTGTGGGTCTTGCATTTACGAATGCGTTTCGCAGTGGGGGTTTTGTGCCTTCGGATTCTATGTCTAATGGAGCGAGCGCAATCGCTATGGTCGCACCGGAGTTTTTGCACTTTATGCATCATGTGCAAAAGACAGCCAGGTCACCTAGCTCAACTCGTTTAACTCACCCCCGGGCCGCTGACATGACCCGGGACCAAGATGTAGTGTTTCCAAAGTGACCGCGACCGGTGTTTCTGAAAAACAAAAGGAGTACAGTTATGACATGAAGCTGTACAAGGAGGTTGAACAATATCAAAAGGCACACTCCCAAGAAACATAAGAATGCATCAAGGTTACAAGTACGATGGGAAGATAATGCATATGCACAACCGAAATAGACAAGGGCAGGCATCGACCACCTAGTCGACCCACTCCGGCTCAACTTTGAGTTTGGCCTTGGGCCAGTACTTTCCCCCTTCCAATCCGTCCGCTTCCATCCGAATCTTGACCGACCGATGCAACTTGACCTTGACGTCCTCTTTAAACTGCATGGGAATGCGTCTCCCTGAGCCCATATTGACACTGCATAGGATAATTCCAAGTTAACCGAGTCACTCACGCAATACGGGAAGCGGCTTACACAAAGTTAGAGCCCCAGTGATCGTCGTCGTCTCTCTGATAGTGCAACTTTTGCGGGATGACCTCCAGAACCCACCACGACCATGAGATCTGCAGTTGGTCATACAAAGGACAAAGGGCATCTGCCAGGTCTTCCTGTTCTTCATTGACGAACGTCCCGCCGTCACTGTAAGCCACGATCGTCGGATCACCCTGGACGATCTGCGGTTTCGGTACAGAGTATCCCTTTGTCGAGTTTGGCGTACCAGGAAGCGATGGAGGTAGTGGTGTTTGGAAGATTGCCGGGGGACGGTTAACCACGTGCGGATATAACGTAGCATCATGCATGCCAATTTGCTTGAACATGGAACGGTGGAACATGATCCCCGTGTTAGCGAGGAAACACTGTCTGATCATCCACCGTAACGGAATGCGCGCCAGACTGTTACGGGTGCCGTTTTTGACAGATCCACCGCCGACGTCTGTATGACGCTAAGTACGTTGCCGATGGTTTTTATATAGAATGATGAACGTACCGCAATGAACACCAGCGAACCACACCTCTTCAACATTAGTCTCGGTGATTGCTTGAGAGTAATGTTGTTCGAGTTCTGGTAAGGGTGCCTCGTGGTGATGGCCATTGTGACCGTGCTCCTTAACAGCTTTCGACGAGGACGGCACGTGGTGTTTCTTGATGCTACGCGGCATCTCATGGCGCTTGACACCACGTTGACGGTCCTTGTCTGTTGGCCGGTTGAAGTAGTTTGCTTTGAACCGGCTGTATAACAAGATTGATCATCGACTGTGATCGGACGAGAAAAAAACATGGCATACACTCGACGCTCATCCAGCGACATGGCATGCCTGAAGTATCGAATGTTGTCATTGACTTTCGTGAACGGCAATCTGCGAGGAATTACGCCGACGGAGCTAACCGTGTCCCTGGGGCGTTTCGGGTAGTGTGTCAATGGCACACGTGTCTTCTTCGAACCTCGAACTTACCAAACACCCACAAACTCAATATCGACGTTGATAGAAAACGCTCTCTTGAAGGCCGTGCTTTGCTCCCATCCAAGGTCATCGTCTTGGGAGTACATCTTGTACGCAAAAGGGACCTGCTGATGGTTGCACCGGGGTAACAGACCGACTTTGTGGATCCTACATGATAGAAAGGGATTAAGTATATGGAGATCCCCCCAGATTGCTAGGACTTACATCCCAGCCAGCGCGCGGGCAGTATAAGCACCTCTCGAGAACCCAAAGATACAAATCTTATCGCCTGCTTCATCTACACGAGATCAACTCAGTATGTGAAGAGTGGATTAAGGAAGTTCCACATACAATTTTGCATCAAGAACTCATAACCACCTAAAATTCGCCACAGATGTGAATCCCGTGAAGAAGTCCGGGAGGAAAGTTGCCTGCCTACCCATTACGTGTGCGTCTAGGTGATTCCCGACCATCATGTCAATGGTCTTCGATAGCTTGGCCATGAACGGGGTCGCTATCTGAGGAATAGTATAGGTGCCTATTCCAGCCTACCGAGATGAACCACCTGGTCAAAGACACTTCGGTCCCCATACAGCGAACAACCGACCTGGTAGTAAACCATTTGTTGGGCGGGGTCATCCTTCTTCAGCATGGAAAATAACTGGATGATATTCGAGTTCTATAGATAGTGTATGATCAGAGGAAACAGTGGGAGTATCTTGGGGTAAACTTACATCTGCATCAAACTGGTCGCCAGTCCCATCGAAGCAGAGCACTATTGTGCGGTGGGTATGAACTGGAGGTATCACGTCGTCCGTGGCGTCTACTGGCGACGGCACTGACGTCGAAACGCCACTAGCCACAAGAGTTGAGGGCGAGATCAACGGTTCGTCGGACGACGAGGAAAGGGGAGAGACACCATCCGCCATAGTAGGAGCAAGCGCTGGGGAAAGCTGGTACCTGCCCCCTTCATCACGCTCGACCCTTTAAGTGCCGCTTAATATTCGCGGAAAAGGAACCGAGTACCCTGATTGTTGGATCCGAATAACGGATGGAATTGGTGGCCGTGCTTCTGCATCGTTTCCCACCAACATGAGACTAGATCCGACCATCGTGATACGGTGGGACCCGGTCACCGGACGAGCGCTGATTATGAACCGCGGTATCCTCGACGGAATTTATTGGCCGATCCCCACTCTGGGAAACCTCGAAGACTGTCGTTATCTCAGAGCGCCCGAATGTAAAACGTCAAACCGAGCCCAAACGGGTCATTCCCGGGCCAGCTACATAAGCTGTCGGGCGGTTCAATTCGCCACCGCCACACTTTCATCTTCTAGTATGTACTTGGCGATCCCCTCCAGCCCAACTTTGCCAGATCACGAGCTTTAGGTACCGGGTCGGACAGGCGTTGAATCAAGCAACGTTCACTTATAATTACCTGGTGAACCTCCATATGTTCTCGATCGGTTGTGACTTACATAGATGATGTTCGCGGAAGAAAACAAATCTTGAAGTTGGCAATAACTTGGCAGAAACTATGCTCGCACCTGGCATCTACAACAAGGCCTATCAACCCCTCCCCCCATTTGGGATTTCGGGAGCCTGGAATTTGACATGCCCGAATGTGGAGACCCCAGTTGCTTTCCAAGTCGCCTACGAGCATATGCGTCAAAAGGGACCATGGCATGAAGTATTGGGGGGACTGCTTACGAAGTCACGAAACCATTTATTTGCTGTGTGCTCGCCTGAGCTACTACTTAGTAGGCTAGCTTGATGCCGCGCCGGGTGGAGCAATTGACTCGGCAACCTGCAGCACCCGGTGGCTCCAAGTCGCCTGTGTTTCAGAACGTTGGATTGCCTCCAAGATTATGTAGAGGTGTTAGATGTTTGAGTCTGGGTAACTCTCGGGACCGGCTTCTCTTGTCTTACAATTTCATGGAACACCGTTTTTTCTCCCTTTTTGGACGAGGGTGCAAGTGCCGATTTGAATTTGGGGCAGAGGGCTTCAGACCCTAACCCTAATCCTAGAACAGGATGTAAGCTGCAATGTGAATGGATGGCGAATTTTTGCTCCACAACTATCTTGGCCTGTAAATTCCAGACAGCTGCTGGCTCTACTGATGGATGGAGGTTCACAGGTTGGGTCTTGCAAGAAGAGATGCGCACGGTCACTTCAGGTGAAACAGTTCAGTTCTTCACATTACAAATCACACAGGAGAGTTCCCAAAACTATCGCATGAATTCTCGACCGCATCCATCGTTGCTGTATCCAAGTCCTGTATATACAGCCGAGCACCGAATTAGAGGGCCTCGGAAAAAAAAATATCTTGCCAGTTTTGATCATTTTAAAGATCCTTCTCACTAGAGTTTTGTTCATACTGCGAAAGTACGCGTTTCTACGAGAGGGATTAAAGATTCGACCGCTTTTGAAGGGCTGCCGCAGTGGCATCACGGATTGGTCGCCAGGATTCCGGGAAACAGCCATGTACGATGCTGTGCACTGCAAGGGTTAACCCTATGACACAGCCGAATACAGCTTAGGGTATTAATCCCCGCACCGCTTTCCCACGTTGTTGATCACACCGCCCCCGCGTCACGTCGCCCAGTCGTTGCCTGGTGATCTTGGCCCTCCCACCACGGGTGAAGGTTTGTTGTGCTTGATAACTTGTTCGCTCTGAAGTTCACCCCGGATAGTTCTTTTTCTACGACCATAGCGGTCATCGTCCAAGGTCAGCGTTTATGCATCATCTGATGAACCTTCACTGGAAGGCGCACAGGCTTCTAATAGAAGTCGATGTTGTGCTTATCTTGTACCTTGCCCCTTGTCGTACATCTTCTCAGCTCTTCCTTTAGCGCCAGGGTAGATACTTAATGGGTCGAGGGCGGCGATGGAGGCAAACACCGACCCACATCGGCCCACTCCCCAAGCATGGCTCCCCTCCATATGCCTCTCGAAACATCCAAGTTCTCTCTCAACTCAGCTGCTGTAGCTGGTTTTTTCGGGGGTAAAGAGGCCATCTCGGCCATGGCTACTGTCCACCTCTACAGAGGCAGACGATGGCTTGGGTGGTTCAATTCCCCAGGAAGTTACACGGTCGCGAAACGTTTCGGTAGGATGGCGAACTCGCGTTTCTGGGATGGATTATTCCCAGGCCCAAACGACTCGCCAGCCGTCTCGTTTGGGCTCGATGGCCAGAAGGGACCCCACTACGTCGCAGCCTTGTCTGGAACGGAGATGCCCACGCGCCATCTGGCTTATCTGACTATGGAGAAGAGCAAGGGGTTGAAACCTCGTAAGATACAAGGGAGAGTGACGAAATGCTGTGACGTTGCCTATCTGGCCATGAAGCACGTCGACTACGATGCCCCCGTTAAACGCCTACCACTCGAAGGCGCCCTCATTGGGCTCATCCCAATCGCTGTCAGCGTTGTGACCTGTATCATGTCCGCGCTGGTCTATGACTGGTACAGCTTCTCCATGATTTTGCTCGGTATCATCTCCAGTGGCGGGGCTAGCTTTGTCATCGGAAAAGGAAAACTCGTCATCAAATCTGTCACAAAACCAGCCCAAGGTGTTCCTCCAGGCCACGGCATGTTGATGGGAGAGGATGGAGTGGTGGTGATCAAAGGGGAAGAGCGGGACGTGAACGCCATCACTAAAGGAAGCTTCGATCTCGAGTCCGAGACCGATTCCACACAGACCGACGAAGAAAAAGGTACCGTACGCAAACACCATGACATCGGCATATGCTCCCTCCTCCTCATGCTCCAATTCCTCCTCCAACTTCTCCTTATCCCGCAAGCACCTCTGTTTGGCCAGATCATGTTCGTCGTCTCGCTCGGCGTCTCGTGGGTGTACAACTCCTACCTATCCTCGTTGGAGAAGGAGAAGATACAGACGGATTTACTCTTCCAGACGCTTGGGGAACCAGAGATGCGCCGGTTCCGCACTGGTACGAGGACGACAATGGCAGTGTTCGTTTGTCTGCTGCTCTTCCACAAGGTCGAGCCCGCGTCCCCCGAAGAGAACCGGGCTCGTCGTATCAGGATCCTCCGTTCGTGTCTCGCAAACGATACACCCGTATGGAAACGGTGGACGGAGAAGGTTGTCGAGCAGCTCCTGAAAATCGACAACATATCTGAGGCGTTGCCCTACTTGGAGGAAGATGATCAGGACAGGGCGCTTCCCGAGTCGGACAGACAGTTGTTGAATCAGCTGCTTGGCGATGCGGCTGCGGCGTTTAGAGGGTATTTCGGTGTTTGTGATAAATTACCTGACGATTCTAGTCGCCCTTCACCACGTAACGACGTTCATGAGAAGACTCGCTAATCATTGTTGTATGTATGTACTACATACTACCTGTTATCGGAACCAAATGTATATATACCAGCATCGTACTCAAGTAGGTCGGATTCATAGCACACATTATTTTTGTACAGGAACATGACTCGGGGCCCACAGTGGAAGTATAGCCAAAAACATCTGTTCCACTAGAAGCTCACGCTGTACACCGTATTCTTAGTTGTGGGCAAGAACCAGTTGTTGTTGATAGCGTGCACAGGATCTACGGATCGCATGAGCACAGTGATGGGCGACGAAAGGTGCCGACGTTACTGACCATTATCCTCAAATGCACCCATACCCACCAGATCCTCATCCTCGGAGTCTTCGTCCTCCCAGTCATCTGCGAACCCATTCTCCATGTCATCGCCCGCGTCCGGGAAGACCTCCACGTCGGGTGGAACGTGGACGCCGATATCATCATGTACATGGGCATGGCTCACCATGCCCCACACACCGTTCGTGTGCGAGGGTTTGTAGGTAAAGTAGATTGCATCGTGTGTGATCTGCAGACAGGAGATGAGAGAGAGCAAGCGCTCGTTGTCAAACTCGGACAATCGGCAGACGGACACGCCCGGTTCGGGTGGGCGGTCAGCGATCAGGCGGTTGAAGTCGAAATCGGGAGAGATGATATATACACCTTTCCGCTAGAAAACAAGGAAAGGGGGGAGTGGGATATCGGTTGGCGTGCTGCTGGCGTGAATGTCGTACTGCACACTTACCGTAGCGATGGCCAGTTTTCCATTTCGGTCGCCCACTGCTAGATAGTATGACAGTTCTCCGTCGCTTGAAAATGGTTGAAAGTTCAGGATGATGGCGATGTCCCGATGGTGGACAGCATTTGATTCGGAAAATAGGCGCTGAAAATCAGGGAGGATGACTAGTCTGCCGTTTGATGTAAGTGCAGCAAGGTCATTCCCCGATGCCGACACATGACCTGAAAATAAACATCGTCAGCAATCTCCAACCTCGTAGCTCAAGAGTGAAAGTGCATACATGCCATGAACTCGCCGTGGAGAGAACTAGGTAAATGATGGTTATGAAGGAGCATTTGGGGGTGTACGACGGATGACCCTGAACCACGAGTCTGTACTACGTCCCACGTTACACTGGTCAGCTCCCTCGTAGACAGCTGGTACAGCAACGCTCCACCTTCCCTCGCGAAAATACGCAACCCGCCCCCACCGCAGAGAAACACATACAGGTCGTTGACTTCGGCGTAATTGATGGCGGCTAATAGCAGGCCGTGGTGCATTCGTTGAACATCACGAATGACCGAGACCAATTGCAACCTCGGGACATCCCAGAGATATGCATTGTGCGTTGCCGCGGCTAGGAGCGTTGGGTATGAAAAACGGAATGCACGGGTGTTCTCTGGCATGCGAAGAAGTGCCCAGGCTTTGAAATGACCCCATCGATTCTCTGGCGAGCAAAAACTTTCAGCGGCTTGCGTGCATGCTTCAAGCATTTGTTTGTCCGGAGGTGACGTTTCTGGATGCTGGTCACCGTCTGCATCAACGGTACGTCGCCAGACCTCCTTGCAATTGTCGTATCGATTGAAAATGATGTAACCCCGGTCGTATTCACAATGCGCGTAGCTGACAGCATGGGTCTGGATATGAATTGTATCAGACATCATGGCTCGGGGAGAATACTAGATGCTGGGCCTGACCGAAGGTAGTGCCCACAAGACGCGATTGTTTTTGATGTCACACACGAATAGGCCGCCCGTTTGGCAGGTCGTAATGATGAAACCGAGTTCGTAGTCGACTTTGATGCGATGCACAAGGGCTCCCGTCGCGGTCAATTCTCGAACGACAGACGGCGCTTTGCCGCGCCAGCCCCTCTCGATTTCCAACTGTCTCCTACCTGGGGATGAGTTGATCAGCGATGATCACCACCCGACACGGAAAGCGAGCGGACAATAGGCCTTCCAGTTGACTGGAATCGAGGCTGCACAGAGTTGGTCTTCGTCGATGAAACGGTGGAGTATTGCGGCATTTCTGTACACAGTGGGTTCGTTGATCGCAATCAAGGTATTCCAGTCGCGCGACACAAGAGTGGTGGGATACAATGAATGGAGCGGGAGGTACGAGAGCGTATGCAAGGCAATTTCTGCTGGCAATTGGTGCAGCATCGCGAACGAGAAGCGAGAACGAGCAGGACCGAGTTTGACATTGATTGCATATCACGTGATTACAAAGGTGTCACGTGATACACGTTATGGGCGCACGTTCGTGTTATCGAGTCTCGACTTCATTTTGGATTTCTTCGTTTCATATTTATGAGGCTGAGACAACGGTGACCTGGTTGTCTTCCTTTCCTTTCTTCTCATCTCGTAGAGTCGTGACCATGGCCTATCTGTCGCCAACAGCTCTCAAAAATCTCAAAAAGTATGCCTACAAGGCTGTAGATAAGTATGTTTACCCAAGTTCACACCAACTGGCAACCGCAGTTCTGACTACTCCACAGGTCTCTTGTGTCTCGATACGTCCTTGCCCCCTACTGGAATTGGTTCATCACCCTTTGGCCGCTGACCGTCGCGCCGAATACAGTACGCTCTCAAATCAAACCTTCAGCACCGGCAGAAATGATACGCAGCGCAGATAACTCTTCTCGGGCTCGCGATAGTCACGCTTAATTTCCTTTCGCTGTTAATCTACGACCCACTGTATTACACCGACAAGGATGGCCCAGTTGGTCCCCCACAATGGATATATCTCACGTGCGCCTTTTCACCTGTTATTATGTATCAGTCTGTTCATCTGATAACGTAGGTGGGCCCTTGGTCTCTTCATGTACCAGAGCTTTGATGCTGTGGATGGGTGAGGGGCGTTGTCTCACTGATGAAAGTACTTTCTGACGTCCAGGAATTTGAAGTAAGCAAGCCCGCCGCACTGGCATGGCTGGTCCGCTTGGTGAATTGTTTGATCATGGTACGCATCGACGTTCAGTCAGCATTTCCGCAGTTGATTCCGATTGACTAGGTTGTGATGCCCTCAACACCACGGTAATGCAATACTCTTAGACCTGCGACACGAATTTTCATGTCTCTTATAGTTGGAAACTATCTTGGCTGCCAGAGCTCTTAATCTAGGTCGTTCGTGGTGGACTGTCGCATCGCAGATTGCCACTCTTGCCAACTTTTACCTGACCACATGGGAAGAGCACCATACAGGGATATTATATCTTGGACAATTTTCTGGACCCGTTGAAGGTATACTTATGATCGTATGCATCTACGTCATTTCTGGAATCTTTGGTGAGTGCTCTGTTTGTTGGGTATTTCTCCGGACTCATGGCCGTATAGGGCCTTCGTTTTGGGACCAACGTTTCCTCACCTTCACCCACCTGGACCATATACCACAAGTCGTTGAAATTATCCCTGACATTGGTCTCAACGAAGCTTTCATGGTATTTGCTGCCTTCGGTCTGGCTTTCAATATTGTGTCCAGGTATTATTATGCCTTTTAAATGTATAGAAAGCCGCTAATACCGCTTTAAGCTACCGGAATGTTTGCAAGACAATGCGAGCCTCGGGCAGGTCCACTCTCAAGCCCCTGGTTTCCCTTCTTCCCTTCGTAGTCTCTGCAGTGCTTCAGGTTCTATGGTTACTTCACCCATCATTCCACCATTCGAACATCATACACTCGCCGCTTTTGCTCCCATTCATGTGTGCTTGGGGTTTGCAGTTCGCGCACCAAGTCGGGCGGATGATATTAAGCCATGTGGCAAAGACACCCTTTCCATGGTGGAACTATATGTGGATATGGAGTGCCATCGGCGTCATCGATGCTCATCTACCCGACCTACTTCACCGGTATGCTGTCATTTAGCTTGGTGTTGTATATTACTCACATCCTTCTAGATCACCCATTATCCAGTCGACACCGAAGCGCACCGCAATATTTGTTTACCTGACGCTCGCAATTTCGTTCTTCACGTACGCTTGCTTCTGTACCTTCGTGATCAGGGAAATCACGGAGTACCTTGGCATTGCATGCTTCACGGTGCGTAAGAAGGATGCGGAGGGGAAATGGCGCGATACCCGCGATCTCCAGCAGAATGGATTTCCCAAACGCTTGTGAACCGTTGCATGAGGGGAATTCATGTAATGGCATGTCTCACGACAATATCATAGATCATAATATACCAAGTTTTTTTTTTCATGGTTAGCCTGAGGCGATGTTATTGGCATCGGATGCATGAGAATTTTCCAGGAATCTGATGACGTGGGATTAAGATGGTTCAATGAAGCCGTGATGAATCCTGGTGAGTATTTGCCTTTATGCAAGAGTGTGTCTAGAGAAATTGGTTGACTATCTTCCACCTCTGGCCATGCTCTCGACGACTCTACCGTATTGCCACCACGCTTGCAATTTACTGTAGACATGGAATGAGATAAATGAGGCCTTGGAGAGATGGATGGAATATGCAATGCGCGATTCACGATGCGAACCAGGCACGAACGACTGGATTGCAATCTCGAGGAAAGCCTGGAATGCATCTCACAAGTGTCTGGATCGCCGAGGAAGAAACTCTATGGTATGTAGAAAAGAGTACAAGCGTATCACGACGTCTGGATGAGTCTACCGTTTGACCAGTTGAGATACGTCGACGTCTGTCTGATCCAATCAACAAGCTCCTCCCGCTTCACCTTCGTACCCTGATCCGTCGCCTGCACCTTGACCTTTTTTCCGTCGACAAACTCCCACTTTTGTTCCTTCACGATGACCAAGCCTTGCTTCAATTCGTCACCGCCCAACAGAATATCAAACGGCACTTCGTCCCTTTCCGCCGCTGCAAACTGTGCCGGCAATTTTGGTTTCCGCTTTGCCAGGAAATCCGTCTTGAAAAGGTCGAACGTCGACGTCAGTCATCCACCTCCATCCCAGCGGAAACTAGTTCCCCACCTTGATCCCAGCCTCTCTCAGCTCCTGAACCAGCCTAATCCGCTCCTCTAGCAGCCCGTCGCCCACTGCGATCACGTACGCCATCGTCTCCTTACTCCGCATGCCCTTCTCTACCCACTTGGGCCATACGAGCGCGAATATCCGATCCATCCCGATGCTGACGCCGATGCACGGACATT
>JBBPQV010000371.1:0-23173 GCA_038092675.1 Boletus rufocinnamomeus
CGTCCCCCCAGGACGACCCCCCATCCTCGGCCGAGCCTTTTGCCGAAATGGACATGGAGACAATCGACCCTTTATCCGAGCCCCTCTCCATCCCTGACTTTATGCCCAGCGCGTCACATTCTCTCTCGGAGCTGACCGATTCGTCCCAGTCGCAGGGTACATGGTCCAGCATCGAGACGCCGATCCACTCCAGTAGCTGGTCAACCGCAGCCGGCTCCCCGACATCGTCGCATATATCCTCCGACTACCCTTTCAATCAATCGCCCTTTATGCGTCGCATGCCTACCATCGGCAAGTCCCCCTGGGGCGCGCAGGACTGGTTTTCTGCCAATCCCCGGCTCGACACCTCCACATTTTCCAGCAGCGGCTCCTCCTTCGCCGACGGCCTCTCCCCAGCTCCTTCCTCCCCCTTTTCCTTTCATCACCTCAACCACGGCGTCATGGATCGATACGACTTATTTCCGACAACCTTTCACGACTTTGCCTCTGAGGTTGGCATCGGAGATACCCACTCCACCTTTTCCGACCCTGAGATGTTCCCCACTAGCACATTTAGGGGCTTCACCCATCACTCCAACTACGCCGGTGACCTTATCTTTGGCGCACGCACCCATCAACCGCAGCAGTCGTATTATGGTCCCGGTTTCGGATTCGGAACACCTGGCCTCGGACTGTCAGGCATGCAGCAGCCCTCTGGCATGCACCCCATGCAGATGCACACGCCCGCACTCCCTGGCATTGACGAAATCGAGCTGGCGTCGATTACGCTCAACGATCAGGTTGAAGTCCCCGCGTCTGCCACCGGCGAAATTGGCGTCCAGAAAGACGATGCGGAGACGTCTCTGAATATCGCAACCCTCGAACTGTTCGCCATCGCACCCCACAACATGGAGGACATGGTCGATCTGGCACACTCGACGCCGCCTGCGACGCCACTCCTAACATCTCGCCCCATGCGTCCTCTGTCGCATGTTCATTCATCTGCGTCACATGGCCGATCCATATCTGTGCCGCCGTCAGAGCCGCGCTCCACCATGGCACGTTCTACACAGGTTCAACCGCATTCGCAGCCCGTCATCACAACCACGCGCTCGCTGCCTTTTTTCGACGCGCTCCCTCACCACCCCTCGGAGTCCGCCCCATTGCATGCCGCAGCAGACTCGCAGTCGGCCATTGATCTGTCGAAACTGTCGACTTCCAACGATTTCCACAATCTACCTTTCCTCGACTTGCATTATTACAGTGGCAGCCATTCTGCGGATGGCCACCATGACGCGAGTTCTGGCGCCACAGACACCTCAAGGCAGGGCCAAGCGCTTGATTTGGCACGCTCGAACATGTCTCTGAGGTCCGCACCACCAACCGCGCCGTACTCGTCAATTGCCCAGGCACCTCAGACAGCGCAAGCGTTGCTCGCGGAGACCCAAGATATGGGAGTGAATGTGAGTACAGGAACGGGTGTGCGCCAGCCGCACCAGCGTGGCATGAGCTTTGTCTCGCCGCAAGATCTGCAGTTGCGCAAGGTCAGTGACAACAAGCGCAAGCGGGCCAGCTGGGACGGCGGAGCATCTTGTTAATGCCTCTCCTCCCGCCCTCTTCGTCTTTTTGTCTCTTTGCATCCCTTGCATCCTGTGGACCTGGACCTCATTCTCTTTATCCGTCAATACCCGCCGCATTTGTCGTTCTGTCGAATCATCTTTTTTCCCCCATGACCCCACATGTGCTCGCGTTCGCTTTCGCCATACTGTCCCCCTTTTCTTTCCTCTTCCCCTTTTGTTGTTTTCACTTGCATCGCTATCCATCATGTCCCCGTGTTGCCATTATCAACAGGCGCACGACGGTCCATTGCATCAACGCATACGCACGCCCAAGTTCCATTTCTCTTTCTTTTCTTTTCTTTTTTGCCCGCATGTCTCGCGGTATGAAAGCACGCATTATAGTTGATCAGTACACGTATACGTATATAGTCTCGCTGTCGCGGGCGACGGTTGCCTCTTTTTTTTTTTTCTTTTTACCATGACCGCGCTTCGTTTTCGTAGCACTAAGTTGCATAGCTGGTACTTGTTGTCGATAGTTGGGCCTTGATGGTCCTTTTTGTTCGTCACTGAAATTCGACTCATGGTAAACATGGTATATGTGGTGTGGTTGGGCGTCCGAGCGTACAGGCAAGGTTTGGTTGTGCGGATCCATGTGTGTACATATGGACGCATCATCGTACAAGCCCTGGATCTGTACACCATCGACACGCGGGTGACTCCGATCGGACGCAATCCAAACCCATCAAAGAGATGCGCTCGAGAGCCATTACTACGTCACGCGCGTCACCGATATAAAAACGTATATGAAGCTATCCCCATCGAACAAATCACCGTGCACACTCAGGCATGCACCCGACCGAATGAGTGCGCGTGTGAGTTGTACTGATGTCAAGAAAAAGAAATGGGCGTGGCATGACATGGCATGGCGTTCAATGGCATCACTTTTGATCGTGCTGTTATCCACGATGCATGCCATGCGTTCCCCGCCGCACCGCTGTTTTTCTTTCTGTTATTGATCCTATCCCGGGAGGAATCGGATGGAGGGTATTGGAATTAGAATTGGACGAATGGGGTACCGATATGAATTGAGAGGTGGACCGCCATGACGATGATGGTATTGATCGGAAAAAAAAAAGAAAAAGAGAGACTGGGTATTGGAATTGGACGAACGGGGTACCGATACGAATTGAGAGTTGAGATGTGTGTGGACCGGCATGACGATAATGACGATGTGACTGACGATGGATTTGATCTGATAGATTGATCATGGATGATCCAGTACCAGCCTGTGTGACTGAGCTGATAAGTTTCGGAGATCTCCTTGAGCTCGCTGACAGCCCACCACCGCCTTTTCCATCTCTTTTCTCCTCTCTGTCTCTCCCCCTCTCTGTCTGTCTCGTTTCAAGTTCAATTTAACAGACTGTAGTACACGTTCGGGTCACGGGTTTGCTTCGTCAGTGCAACGAGTTGAATGCGTTTCCAGCCGTTCAGGCATCTTCCTGGACCTTTCTTTCCTTTTTTTATACATATCCAAGTACAGTACCTGCATGCGTGTTCGCGCGTGCACGCAGTGTATGCCTGTCTGTCAAGCCGATACGATCCGATGCAGTGAGGTCGACGAGTGGCCGTAAAAGAAAAATATATATGTATATCCAAAGTGACTCGTTTTCGTATGACGACAGTCGATTTGTTTTTGAGAAGAGTTGAAGACCGGGAGAGTTTTTTTAAATTCAGGAGAGATGTGCCTGTTTCACAATGTCAATTGGTCGTGTAGTCCATCGTTGCTTCCGCGGGTAGTCTTGAAAGCTACGACGTCGAGTTGGCACATCTCCCCCCAATTGCAATGGATCGTTCCCTTGGCTCGTCTGACTCGAGGGCCTGAAAACCCAAGTTCTCCTCCGAGTCAACTCCGCGCGCATCTCCCCAGGGACAAATCACTATTTGGCGAGTGGCGACCAGCGATCTTGTCGTCGGCTCCGCACGACGATGGTACCGAGCATGCAGTACAATTGCGGGGTACAACAACAACAAAATGACACCCATAGCTGTAAAAACCAACATTCTACAAACATGAAATAAATAACACCTACGATGCGGGGAGCCTCGACGGTCCCGCTTCCGCATTGACATGCCGCTGTCTGACAGGTGGACGAACGGGACCAGGTTGGCTATTCTCAGAAGACGGCACTTCCTCGGAACGGGCATCCGATGGCAACAGGAACTCGACGTCCTCGAACATGTGCGGGAACAGGATCGCCAGCATGTCATCCACCCTAGTCAGTCGGACATGAATTACTGAAAGACGAAAGAGAAGCGAGGGTCAGACTGCGCACTTGAAGATAAAATCCCCTTTTTGTGGCGACTCTCCTTTCTTGGTTGATTTCGTTGGCGAGTCGACCAATTTCTTCTCCGAGTCCATCGCGAAGGAGGTGACGTTGAGGGATCCCGCCGAGTTATCCTTGGTGTAAAGGGACAGGCCTTGTCTGGCAGCAAGGTCGAGGATGTTCTTCTCCACAGTGTCTGTGAATTCCTGAATTCCTCCTGCCACATCACGGTCTATGCATCCAACGTACCCTCAGCATAGTAGCAGAAAACTGCTCATGTTGATGAGGATTACAAGAACGATTAGCGGGAAGGGAAACGTACCTTCGGTTGCTCGAGTTTGGCCCATTCGATCTATACGTGCAATGGCTAGCTGATGATTTAGTGGCAACCCGACACCAGCAAAACACAAAGTTACCTTGTACTTCGAAGCCGTGATTCACGACGCTCTCCAAGAGGAAAACTCGAGAAGCACAGGTGACGTTCAGGCCAGCGTTATCACGTTCGCTTTGCGGACGTCAAGCAGGGGTCATGTAAAATCACGATCAACATACCCATGCAGTAGAAGAACTTGAAGAGTTGGATCGACTCGAAATCTTTTCGCTCCACCGTCCTTTCCTTTCCCTTGACTCCGGTCCAGGCGTAGACAGGGTATACCTAGAATGATTTCAGTCGATGCACTGGTACGCACATGGCTTCGACTTGCCGTTCGAATAAAGAGCATGCTCGACGACTTGAGAACCCAATCAGCGACAAGCTCTCTGGGAGAGCGGGAAGACCACGAACTCACTTGTTAGTGAATCAGCCCATGCAGAAAAAATGATACTCTTGGCGCCGGGGTCTACAAGTTGGATGTGTAGAAGATGTCGAACGAGCGTCTGAATCTTGCTTCCATAGCTTCCATTCGATTCCATTGTCTGGATGTCTGCAAATAAACTGGGATCTTTCCCGGTGGTTGATAAACAATTTCGCATCGCTTCGATAGCTTAAACTCACCAATCATGTTGTACTGGATTTCCCGATGGGAAACAGGAACTGGTTCTCCGTTGTTTAATACGGGCCTTTGAGGAGGCGGTCGATCTTCCTGCAACGTGAAGCGCTCTAACTGAGTGATATCGATAGGAGCCCTACAAGAGACGTTCACTCGGTATCCGGAAGCGATTAGATGGAGTATACCTGCAAACAGGACAAGCTCTTCCTTGACCACGAGCAGTCCATGCCTTCATGCATCCCTTTGGGCAGTCCAATAGTCTATCAACCAATCTCCGTCAAAAAGTTTACAAAACATACCTTACAGAAGATATGGGCACTATTCAGAATGTCAGCGTGTGTTCTTCTCAAGGAAGAACCCACCTACCATTGAGTAATGAACCCTAGCGAGAACTCGCACTGGCATAAAATACAAATAGCGTCGTCAACGTCGACGCCGGTCCCACCCTCGGCAAGGTGTTCCAGATATCGCTGTCGTGCACGCCTCGTATTGATTTTAGCTCCGAGATTGACGGCGTCGAGGTTAGTAGCCTCCATAGCATCGACGAGAGAACCCTCCCATTGGACTTCTGCCACAGTATCCGAGATTTCCTGGAGTTGCCGGAAGTAACTGGTAACGCGTGAGTGAACGAGTCGCGCAAGGAAAATGGTACGAATACAGACACGATACGATCATTGAAAGCCTTCCGTAATACAGCGAGGTCGGCGTCCAGCTTGTCCGTGAGTTCTTCTGTTGTGGAGATAACAATTCGCTTTAGTCCATTGTGCGAAATCACGAAACGACAGGTTGCTTACGTAGGCTTGCTATCAGCGCTCGCACAGTGGCAGCCCCATCTTTGGCTATAATCTTCTCTGGATCGTTCTCCTTCGGAATACGAGCAGCAACAGCGGAGAGGTCCACCATCACCGATTTTAGCGCACGTCCAGATAGCTGCAGCTCCTTGCGTTGCTCCAACAGTTGTCCGTACAGCACTTCATGTTGAGGCTGTACTTCGATGTCGTCTGGAAGCTCCAAGTTCTCCTGCATCCGGAACTTCGCTCGAGCGGCAGCCTTGGTCTTTCTTATCTTTTTCTCCTTTCCCTCGTGCGTTGCAAGGAGTGTCCGTTCTGCAGCGATTGTCTCCCGGCGGTCGGCGAGGAGTGCAGCATAGGCTTGCAAGTAGGCCTCGGCCTCGCCCTGCGTGTCCAGTGTACGGGCATACTCTTCTCCATCAGCTTGTTCGTTGGCGGAATTGAGTTTTCGAGTAAGTAGTTCAACTATCTTGGAACGCCACTGCCAGAGAAGAGCGGATTGCTCGTTAAGCACGTCTTCGATGATTTCATTTGCTTCTTCGAACTGAGGAGATTCGTAAAATTAATGCAAGAAGGTTCTAAACAGAGGTCGAGATAGTGGCACTCACCAAATGGGCTGATCTAATACCTCCGCCCTTCATGAAGGGTAATGAGATCTGCAGCGCTCGTTCTGTTACACGCTTCTCCGTCGCAGAAGCACTCAGCCTTCGCATAGCCTTGTTCGCCGCCTCCTCCGTAGCTAGTCAATCACAATCTTCAGTCCCACTCCGTGTGATATACAACACGAACTCACATTTGAGTAGGTCCTTTCGGAGGCTCTCTGCGTCCGCGTATGCCGCGTCTTCCTTTTGCGAATAGGAAGATCCGAGAACGTGGTACACATCTCCCTGCAGGAATTTGACCCGATGAAGCACCATTAAACATTCTCGCAGACGAGCCAGTAATGCCATTCGCTTGACCCTGTGGTCCTCGCCAGCCGGCGTCTTTGGTAACCCTCGATCTTCGACATCCTCATCGTCGCCGAAATCGAGATCGAGATCCATCGGCGACGTAGAATCGCGTTCGAATTCTCTTCCTTTTCCTTTGTCAATGTCCTCAGTGCGCTGATCATTAGGAAGATTCGTTTTCCTTGAATCTCTCAACGCCTGTGCGTCTCTCTTGAGAACTTCGCCCTTCAGGTTGTGCTGCGCTATGGAGGCTTTGATCTCGTCGATGAGTTGACTGGCTTCTGTTTCTGCAGTGAGCAAATATTCGAGAGCGCATTGATACCGATCAAGATCCCCTGAGCGGTGTCGCTGAAGTTGGGCAAGCCGACTCAGTGTTGACACCTAGATAGTCGAGGCAGTGAGCGGGCCTGCGGAACAAAGCGAGATAAGGTCTGTGACCAGGTAAAGTACCCACCTTGGCTCTGCGATCCTCTGTCAAGTTTCTCCAATTCTGGTCTTTCATTGACTACAGAATCAGTAAGTATGGGCGCAGCACCGATAAGAAGAATCTACAGGCGTGCACACCTCTAAGACGTCTGCCATACTCTTCAAGGCACCCGATTTGTTCAGCTTATCACCTTGCTTTGGCAGTTGTCCAACCTGTACCACACCAAATCTTGAGATGGGCGAATCGTATGAGAAATATGCTAGCGACTCACCTGTGGATGTGTACATATCCCTCTCAACCTTCTCAGCACGTTTCTCAGAACACTCGCATCTACCTCCCACCCTTCGTATGCTGCTACCCCGCGTACATCTAACCCAAGTTCAGCGAGCACCTCTTCCAGAGCCTGGTCATACACCTTTCGAATTCCATGCAATGAGTATTCTATCCGAGATATCACTGACGCAAAGACAACCCACGTGTCGCTCAACCCGTCCAAGTTCGATGCCTACTAAATATCGCTGTTGTTGAGGTATTGTCAACTCGTTCTTGACAGAAGACTTCAGCGTCCTATATCGTAGGCCCGTTCAATAATAAGCCTTATTTTTGGCGAGATGCTGGCTAACCTGACAGAATATTTCTGGAACAATGATACAAACAATTCTTTGAACCCATGTTTCAAAAGCCTATCCCACATCCGCGAGGGCGCTACAAGATCATTGATACGCAAGAATCGAAGAACGTGGATGAGGTCTGAGACCTGGGCACGCGCCGGCGTTCCGGAGACGGCGAAGGAAGATAAACGGGGAATAAGAGAAACCATTTCCCTGGAATTAGAGACATCAGTATAGTGTTTGTCCACCACCTGACAATCATAGAGAGAAAATGTAGAAGAGGTGGAAAAAAAAGAACGAACTCAGATCTGCCCGTTCCCATCATCTGCACTTCGTCCATGATTACCCGATACCACTCACACATCACCAGGGGACTCCTTGGCCTCCTCAGAATCTTGTACTCTACATCCTGTCTGCGGGGACGTTTAGGAGGGGCGCGGGCAACAGACATATCCAGTCGAAGGACATTATATGTCGTGATGCAAATGTCAAACTGGTTGATGTAACTAGGCCAGTCGAGGATTTGATCAAAATCTGCGTCCAAGCCGTCGGGGTTCAGGTTGCGCGCGGCATCAGACTCTATCTCGCCCATGTTTATGCCGTCGCCTTGCGAAGTGTTGGGTTCACCTTGGCCACTCTGTTGGGCATTGGCCTTCCGTTTAGATTTCCGAGCTGCCATGGAACGACGTTTCGCTCTCTCAACTTCAACATCGGCCTCCGTTATCGGTACCTTGAGCTTCGCCCAACCATCGTATACGAAGACTTTGAGATCAGGCGCATGAACGGCGAGTTCGTCTGCCCACTGGGTCGCAAGTGCGGGTGGGGTCACGATGAGGGTCGTCTATGAACACAGGATGTTAGGAAACTTGAAGGAGGGTATACGGCGAGGGTAAAATGTCACCTTGATCTCTCTAACGTGCAGCTGCGCTTCCGGATCCCATCTCTGATTCGAGGGGTTCCTCTCCGGAGCTGGGTTGAGAAGCATTAACGAGAGACACTCCATAGTTTTTCCGAGACCTAAATAAGTAATCAAAGCCGTGTAAGCCTCGCAATCACATAGGGTATAGGACGGGGGCAGACCAGGTTCCTCAGCAAGTATGCCTCCCAGCGCAGTATGGGGCCTGGGCGGGGTGGGACTAAGAGCACTTGTGAGGCGGTTGAAAAAAAAATTTCGACCTCCCATTTCTATTTCTTCCCAAAATAGTGGTAAGTGCCTGCTTTCCGTATTTGAAGAGGTCTCCGAATCGTCGAGTGGCACTACGGTCCCCCCAGGTGTGATCCTTTTGCCCTCACGTTCTAGCATCCATGCGACAGTGCGTCTCTGAAAGGGCATCAACGTTGAGAGGAGCCCATCAGGCTGCAACGACTCGTAGATCGCATCCTGCGCGAGAGGGGGTGCTGGACGCATAGTGTGAAGAAAGAAGGGAATGGTAACGTCCACTGCTTTTTCCATAGCGTCGCTATACACGGAGCGTGTGAGGGGTGTGTTGGAGAGGAAGCAGAGGAGTCGGCGTTGGAGACCCTCGAGTTCGTTCACCTTGCGCTGAGAAAGCGAGTTACTGAACGGATAATAAGCTTCAGGCATCGCAAGTGAGAGCGTGAAGTGGGTACGGAGCTCAAACGGAAGATCGCGTGTAGGGTCATATGTGCCTTCTGGAAGGATGTGTAATCGGAGACTTGCCTCCAACTTCGCGCGATGGTGGGACTGGAAGACGGCGCAGGCTGTGATAAAGTCGTGGTGCACATCTAAGGGCTGTATATGTTGCTCCTCAAGCTCGTCTTCAGAGAGACCATCTGGCCACGGGAAGTCCGGAAGTAAAAACAACCACCTCTCGCTATATTTTTCGGTTGTTTCTGGGGAGGGAGGAGGTTCTTGAAGTTGCCCAGAGAGAGCCAAAAGACGACCATGGTAGCGCGTCATAAAGAACCTCCCCACATCTATATCCTGGGAGAGTGACACGTCCCTCTGACGGACTTCGAGAAGAGAACGCAGCTTCTGCTCTTCCTCGAGCCATCCCCAATTCGTTGCAACATTGTCGTCAGCGTAATGTTCCGAACTGCGATCGACCACCTGGTTATACCGCAAGTGCAACGCAAACTGGTAAACTTGAAGAAAAGAGGTGTGCTCTGTTTGATACGCTTCATTAATTACGTCGGAGGATGATTCCCAATATGACGGATAAATCTGCCTATACTCTGGGTCTATGTCGTCTTCGCCTTCGTCGATCTCTCCACTTTCATCCTGTTCATCGTTCGAGTTCCGTCGGGCTCCGTCATCGTCAAGTCTAACGCGCTTTGACGGGTCAGGGGTTGATTCTAAGCGTTTGCGTTTGCGGAGAATCTGGCCATTCGTTGAAGGTTCGTCGCCTGCCGGATGATGTTCCTCGTCCATTGTTATCTTTTCCTGCTGGGAAAGTGAGGAAATAAGTGTACGGAGGTTAAGCGCGGGGCGAAAGTCGTGGTTATTGAAGACTGCGCCTCTCATGTAGCTGTGATAGCGTCTGTCTGGCCAATAGTAGGATGCTTTGCAACGCAGGGATTCGACATGGCGAATGGTATGAACTTCGTCGTTCCCCAAATCCATCTGCACGAAAGCACGAAGGAAAGGAGCATCGAGAAGCGCTGCGGGCAGTTGGTCTAGGCGAGTTAGGTCATAATCGGAGTTTGAAAACATCTTATATAATTAATTGTTTTTTTAAATTTCTCCTGGACCTATAAGTATATACTTACACCTCTTCTTTGTGCTCACACATTATTATTTTCGTAGGATTAGGACGACTGTCTTCTGATCTCGAAGTTTTAGGTCTGGTTTAGGGATACTACATTATTATACCCTGGGGATTTGCAATCAAGCCATTGTTGCTCACGCGCACGTCCGGAGTTTATTATCTCAACTTCGTGGGTTTTCCTGGGCAAACTGAAGAGCCGAAGGGATTTGATTTCACAAGTAAATAGCCCTGTGGTAAAGTGAACTTTCGATACCATCTACACACTGTGGCCATATAGTTATGAAAAAAAAAAGCAAGATTGATCTATGTCACCTGAGATTTCTCGAGATCTGAGAGGGCTCGGACTATAGGACTGAGAACGGAAGATGAGACTATTCATATATTAGTCTATGGAGAAAATGAATAGGATCAATGTCCCATCTCAGTCAAGAAGAAAGAACAGATGGAGGAGTCTGCCATGCATAGTAGGATTATGGAGGAAGAAAAAAAAGGGGGAACGTGTATGTAGTAGGAAGCGCACGTACGCACGTACGATAAACAGTGTTGTTAATCTGCGATGAGGTTGAGGGAAGGGTCTATCCGAGTATCCTGTGTACACCCTATTCTGTTATGCCACTGTGCTTTAAGAATGAAAATTCTGGACGGATGAGACATTGAGCTTCCGCCAATCTGGGCTTGATCGCCGAACATTTGAACGGCGCTTGATGCCTAGACCGTCAGGCGGGCATCAGCAAGCACACCACAATGTGAAATAACGTCTGTCACGAACACGATCGTTTCTCCGACTAGATTGAACTCGGGCGTGATTTCTACTCCGTTTTCGATACATTTTGAGATATCGAACACGACGAACGTATGGGCACACAGCAGCCAGACAGTTGAATGTCCGAGGAAATAACCTGAGCGACGCATCACACCAATTTTACGTTGTCCAGCTAAACCGCATCGCTTACCTGGGCGTTTGCTAGGCAGGAATTGTGGGGTCAACTTCTGGCTTAAGAGAGCTTGATTTATTCTTACCGCCATCGGAAGCTGAAGCACGCATTCCCGGGATAGGACTCTGGATTATCTCCCAAGAATCGTTCGGGTTTGAACCTCGAGGGATCCGTGTACGTTCTCTCGTCATGAAGAATAGCCCTAGGAGCATGGTATCGAGAGCAAAATTAGGTGGGTTTGTCGACTTACCAGATGTTGACGAGCACACAGGAACCGGCAGGGATCAGATACCCGTTGTACATGTCATCAACTCTTGTACACCTCATGGCTACAAAAATTCGGTTGAAATGAGGTACGGTTGGAGATAGAAAGACCAACTTATTGGATCTGGAGTATGCTAACACAGCAGTTCTGTGAGCAAAGCTTCCATGTACGGTAGAGACACCCAGTCGGTAAACGCTGGCAATCGACCAGCGCCCACAACTGAGTCCAGTTCCTGCTGCGCTTTCCTTAAGACACGTGGATAGAGCGTCATGGCGAGGTAGAGCGCATAGGAAACAGAATTGGCGTGCGAGAAGCATCCACCGATGAACATAAACACGAGACTGAGGTGCTTACCGTGTCTGCACCACCTACTATGCTCAAGTTGTTTAACAATAGTACTGAGATAGCGGATGAATCCATGAGGTACCTTGATATAATGACGCTGCACACCATTTAACACTGTCTTCTAGTTGTTCTGCGAGGTAAGGGCTGCTCCATTAACGGGACGATAGTGAGGGCAATGCCGTGCTAGCGGCCTCGAGAAGTCCAGCTTAGCGTGCTTCAACATAACTGACGTGATAGCTCACCAACTGAGACCTCACATAACTGCGAGGGATTCCAACGAGGTCCCGTACAACAATAGTGTATTTCTTTGCTTTTCTCTTGAAGCACCGGAGAGCCACGACGGAATGTATTTCACTGTGAAGGTTTTAGTGTATTTGAACATGCCGGGATGGTCCACTGGCAATAACTCACTGAGAGGAGCGAACTGCGAAATCAACATAGTATATACCTGGTACGGTTGCCATCGACAGCTGTGAGTTTGCTACATGGGCCAATTTGACAAGAGGATCGTCTCCTGTCTGGGTCACATAGCCATGCGAGAGGCGTGATGCTATTAAAGTGAAATTTCTAAACAACCTTGTGAGTGATAACGATGACTAATATGCATGGAACTTACTTGCGAATATGGGCTTGAGTCCTCTCCGGATCTTCGAGTACGCATTGAAGGTACCGTCGAGTTTCGAACTCGGTCATCGCATGCAGCTTTGACACGGAGGCATAACTCCCGATGTCTTGCACAAACCACTTTCGATGCTCACGAAACCATTCATTATAACTGGAAAGGAGCATGGTCTTTCCCCACCCTGAAAGTTGTGACTGCCCATAACCGACCGAGGGCGGTCAGAGTAATTGATGCCAAGTTTCTCCAGCAGATCTTCAGCGATTTTGGCAGAGCCAATGACGATGATACTGTATGATATATCCGAACAGCGACAAAGAAGCGATGTCACCTAGTATTCAACAAGTCATTAGTGACAGCGGGACTTCGTGATCATGACTCAGCACAGCATACTGCTGGTTGAATTAGAGAATCGTCAACCATGCTCTTTCGTTGGGGAGCTCGAGGAGGCATCGAAGACCAGAAACACCTAGTGGCAAGCGACGGGCTCTGTACCTTGCATAAAGCTCATGGAGGAAGATAATGCAGAGGCCGAGCGGGATGAGCGGGATGAGTAGTGAAACTACAGTTCTAGGATCCATGGTCGCAAGGGTGGACACAGAACTTGGCAACAAGTCGATCCTAGTAAAGTAGAAACTTGGGTCTGTTCCTCAACCATTCTGTCGCCGCATCCCGAGCTACTTATCTGGAGCTAACTTCATCTCACCTCACGTCGGTTCTGTTTCCATGTCAAAGGTCATTATAATACCATCTTCGCTCGACGGATGAGGCTAGCGCATGATTTTGTCCCCCGACGTCTCCCCATACGTATGAACAGGATCACAATGTCCCGGGTCGGTTCGGCTTCTGATCCAGAGTCACAGCATTGAAGAGGCCATCAATGGCGTTCACAGTCTCCCACCGTTTCTCCGCTGCCCTGAATTGTTTTCAGTTACACGTTGCTCGGTCAGGAAGAAACGCAGAGGCAGTGTCACCAGTGAGTGAGGAAGCGAAGATTTATCTCCGGCAAAGCAGCATCATGACAAATGTCCGACTTCATCACGGAATGGTCACCGAACGTATGTGCTCTCGGAACTTGGCCGTGAGCTAACAGATATAGGTCAAGAACAGTGCGAGCGAGCATGAGCCGTTGAAGGTCGTGTTATACGCTAACCTCGAAGGGGAAATCGCCGACGGCGAAGCGGTTCAATCTGAACTAGAGGGGTGAAGTTGAAGGTTATGCGGCGAATGGAGTGAGCGCACTACTCCTTTTACAGCTGAATCTTCACGAAGCGACGATGAATTTTCACAACGCGCACGCGCGCGTTGTTTTTTTACCATGAAAATAATCCATTTCCTACGACGCCGTGAACGTTACACGCGGTCGCCATGATCTGAGTGAAGAAAGGAGCCAACGTCAATCGCGCGCCGAGACCAGGCGAGTAACGGACACTTCCAAATACGGCGATGACGCGGTGGACGAAACAGAAAACAGATGCAGTCTGCTACTAGGTACGGGACGAGGCGGGGAGATCTAGTGAACCTCGAACCAAGCACACCATCTTCCAGTGGCAACGTCGCGAGTGCCCGAGGCTCAGGATGCAGCACAAGTACATATGCATATATCGGCTGGCATAACACGGAACCACTAACTTTTGACAATCTTGACTCAATCAGGTGGTTGGCAGAGATCATTACCTCATGACCATGCCCAAGACGTTGGGGACATGTGGGTCAGCGCCCATACCCCAAATAGCATTTTAAAACGTGTCCTAAGAATGGGGACTCGCTAGTGAGCATCTCGTCACTCGTTTTTCTGATCAACAAGATGTACAATCGGTGCGGTTCATACCCAGTGTTAAAACCCATACTCCCTCATAACACATAGGATCTTTGATTTCCCCAGTTGGTATGGGGGTGTTTCGCAGTCATAATCCATACTCTCCCATATGGCATAACCCAGGTCAATTTTTCAGTCATAACTGGATATTAATACCTCCTTGTGTTCAAAGCTACACCTCCTTGCGACGTAAGTGAGCGATCACGTGATCTTGCATTTATCAATTAGATCTATTTCATAGTCAATACGCTGTTTCTCGCAGGCCATTCGCGCTCAAATACTGGTGATGTATTCGGTATATTGATACAGGCTAGATATGCGGGTATCGTGAGAATTGGGGAATGATGGTCTAAAGTAGATGCTGAAAATAAATACTCGGAGAAGCGCGTCGCGTGGCAAAGTGGGATGTCGTGTCGTGGGTCACTGAGTGTTCGACAAGAGGGCAGGGTGCGAGTGTGTGAGCCTAGTCCGTGGTCGTGGTCGTAACAAGAATCATCGCTAGCTCGTCGACGTCGTGGTGGGATACGTTTGAACGTGGGTGACGGCGGAAGAAAACCGGGCGGTGCGCACAGCGCTAGATCTTCAACTCTCGAAAACCACGCACATCTAACCTTCCCGTTCCATTCCGTTGCCACTCTTCCCGCACACTACATTCATCATCCACACTGGCGTCCCCCACTTCCCTTATCTGCGCCAACCCCTTATCGTCCTCGGTTGCGCTCATATTCCTCTTGAATCGACCGCCAGGAATGACAATCTTCCCTGCGCTTGTCCGTTTCGCAATAAGCGCGGCCCGCGATTTGGGAAGCCCAAGGGCTCTGCGTTGACGCCGCGTCAGGGGTTTCTCAACAAGCATGGGCTCAGGTTCGGGCTCCGGAGGCGGCGTTCCAGGAAGAGGAGACGATGCAACAGAAGATGAGGGCGTAGAACTAGAGGATCTTGGGGTGGAGAGTTCAGGTGTCGACTCTTCTTCCTCGGGGTCATCAACCTCGATAGCATCTGTGTCTGGCCGCAATTCCGTCGCGGGAGAGGGAAGTTTGTGTGTACTGCGTGTTCTCTTTGCTACGGAATCCGATACAGAGGAAGAGCCCGACGATTCGTCAAATGTGCGCTTAGGGGATCGGTGGACCCGGAGGACAGGGGGTAGTGAAGAGTCTACATTTGCTGATTGTGAGGTGACAGGTGTGGGTGGTAATACATCAACATCAATCTGGGGCAGTGATTCGGCAGAGGATAGGGGTGATGGCGAGCGGGACATAGGAAGAGGTATTTGTGTTGGAGTAGGGACTATAGTTTCTTCGATCTTCACCCTTGTGCTCGCAAATTGGCCGTTTTTGGAGCGCCTCAAAGCAACCTTGGACTCCAACTTTGCCTTGGCCCGAGACGACGGCGGCTTCTTCTTCACAGGGGTTTGTACAATAGCCTCCGAATCTGCTGGTAGTTCACAAACGTTTGGAAGGCCTGTGTGCGGACCCCGCAAATTGCGGATTGATGAGAAATGTTCCCAATCATGGTATCTGCGTGCGCCAAATGTCAACGGTTTTTAAAGTTCGGGTCTTCATGTGATCCCAATGAACTTACGCCACATATACCGTATCACTTGCCTCCTCTTGCTGCGATATTTCCTCGCGTTGTTGTTGCTGCTTCCGAAGTCGTCGCCTCTCACGTGCGTCCATCAGTTGACCGTCCGCTTGTGTCGCCGGAGAAGCGGATTGATCGGCGATAAACTCTCCCCCCGCATTCCATTCGATGACGTATACAAGTCCAGGTTGCATGACCTTGACATTCCGTCGCGAAAAGTGAGAGAACGCAGAAAGCTCAAGGTGACCACCATAAGTGCCTGTAGGACGTCACTACTTTGCCGAGAGAAAAGGGGGAAAAAAAGAGGATGGGACCCTATCAACAGGGCAATGTGACCACCGCCACGCACCTTGTTCCCTCATGCACCGCAAATGGGCGGTTAGGCCACGTTCATCTTCACAAAACGGTTCGTAACGTTGCGAGTGGGTCTCAATCCAGTCGCATATATCCTTGCGCAGTTGAAGATGGCATGAAGGGGAACCATATAGTTGATCGCTCAATGCACGAAATAGACAATTGCCATCTCCTAGTGTGTGTGCTGCGTACAGCCCCAACGAGCGCAACTGCTCTGTCAGCAGCTGGGTGTTTTGCTCGGGATCGGCGAGGGGCTAATGAGGAAAAACATATGGAGAACAGAGATGATCGGATTGGAACAATGAGCTGGATTCCACCACCCTCATAAGTGGAACGTGGGGACTGACCCTGCCTTTCGACCTCGTCGTGCGTGTCCTCACTGCTTATGAGGTTGTGTCAATAATCTGCCCAACACAACAAATATTGCAGCATTGTGCAACACAAAACGCACTTTGTAACGGTGCTTTGCCATGTTTCTGATGCCTTTTCGAAGAAACCATTATAAAGTAACAAAATTTCCAGTGTTTTGCACTTCTGCGAGGGGGGATCACTTTGGTTGTTAATAAACCCTGGCTCCCACATTCTGGGGTCCTGTCGCACGAGACCCCGGAAAGCTGTGGCACCCCTCATTTTGCGGGCTTGCCTCGCCTGTGCCTCGTTTCATCCACCCCGTCCACAGCATGCACAATATCACAAAAGTCTCCAAAAGCAGCAGAACAGCGGCGGACCGCAAGAAGGAAAATGTTGAACGTGTTGTTAATGTAAAAACTATCATCGCGAGTAACCCTGTCATCCAAGAGTTGCTCGGGAGCCGACACCGCCAGGGGCGGGTGGCGCCGGGAAAGCTGTTTTGTTCTGACTACGATCTGATACGAAACCGCTATATCTGGGATCTCTCCGCGTAAGCACCGGACCCTGCACAGCATATTGGAAAGACACTCACATCCTACCTAGACGATCCAGCTCTTCCCGAGAAACAGACGGTCGTGTGGTCTCGACCACCTGCAAAAGGTCGGCTTGCGTGATTTCGTACTGGCACGGCACCACACCATTAAGTAGTCATCCCCGCGCAATAAAAGTGCAGACAAGACCTTTTTAGGCGGGCCGGCTGGTTTCTCCTCCGTGTCGACACTCGTTTTAGAGCTCATTATTTGTTGAAGCTTGTGTGTGCTGACATTAGTTTACTCACTGAACAAGGCACCAAACTCACGTACTCTTTTCTGCAGCGCAGACTCCTCCGCTCTCGACATAATCTTTTGTTCGCCAGTAGCACCCAGCGTTACATATTGAATCCGTTTCTCCTCCTCTTGCCCTGGCCGCCTTGTCGACGTTGCATCAATGGACGCATGTACAAGTTGGAGATGAGCATTGTACACCAGGGACTGAAGGTCGGCCCCTGAGTATCCCACGGTCAATCGAGCAATTTCTTCCAAATCGACCGACGGTCCCAAGGTTACCTTGCGGCTAACCGCTTGCAAAATCTGTTGTGATTAGCTCATCAATAACGTACAAAGAGAAAATCCCGTACATCCTTTCGATCTTCCTCATTGGGCATGTCACATAGAATAGACTTGTCAAGACGACCAGGACGAAGGAGGGCAGCGTCAATGAGATCAGGTCGACTAGCTTGAGAAGTTAGGTAGTAACAAAGCTGAATGGACGGAATACCGACCTTGTGGCTGCGAGAACGTATACTCCAGTCAGGCCCTCAGCACCATCCATCTCAGTCAACAGCTGGTTCACTACACGATCGGTCACGCCCGTACTGTCATGCCCTCTAAAAATCACGAATATAAGTAAATGTAGCGTGCATAAGATGTAGACTGGCGGACCTCTTGGGAGCGATAGAATCGAACTCATCAAAGAACAGGACACATGGTTTCGCAGAGGAAGCTCGCTCAAAAATATCTCGAACCTGAGAAATAAATTTAAAAAACGGAAAATTCGCTGCATTTCATACGCACCGATTTTTCACTTGCACCGATATACTTGTTCAAGAGCTCAGGGCCTTTGATACTGATGAAGTTCAGCCCACACTCTTTGGCCACCGCAGAGGCAAGAAGCGTCTTGCCACACCCTGGGTAACCATACAGTAACAACCTGTTTAGACGTGAATAACAGTACGCGGACTGTTTTTGCCAGCTTACCCTGAACGCAAGCGCAGAGGTGACTGCTTGAACAATGGAGCATATTTGGTGGGCCATTCCAGTGTTTCTTGCAGAATGCGTTTGACCTGCTTCAGCCCTGGAATAAAGGTCGGTAATCAAGACCACAGAGGGAAATTGATCCAGATTCACCTCCGATGTCAGCCCACTCCACATTTGATTTCTGAAGTGGGATATCACGTAAAGAGTGGGGAACGAAATCCACTTGCGCATTCGAGAAATCGGCGGCGGATAAATTAACCTAGTGTAGTGTTAGATCCCCAACAGCAAGCTATCCAAACCAACATGCTCACTTCAGTTGCTCTTGCTCCATGCTTCAGAAACGCTCGGCTAGCACCTTGCTGCACTGTACGGGTAACAAGATCCTGTAGATCAACAGGAGAATAACCTTCTGTGTGTGTCGAAATCATGGCAAAGTTTGGAGGATCGTCGGGGTTTATGACAACACCAGGAAATTTTACACAAAGTCGTTCCACCAAGTTTGCCAATATCTGATGGGGAAATCAGCCCATTAACGGGGACTAAGCAGGGGCCGCCTACTGACCTCTTTGCGCGCATCCTTATTGGGAGACTGGATGTGGTACACTTCCTGAAAGATGTGCAATGTATGGACGAGGGCGTGCAGACTCGTTTGGGATTCAGCGGTTCCAATCATAACTATCCCACGAAAGTTTGAAGGTATCATGCGTTCTCCTGAAGAATATTGAGCGATGAAAAGCTCCGTGATATGACGAGAGCGAAATGAGTCAGTGTGCTAGTAACCCGTATTTGATCGTCAACACGGAGGCAAGTCAAGTTGCGAACGCAGAAGCTACTTGCCTCGACCTCTGCCTTCAAGACTTTGTCGAGGTTATCAAATATGAGTACGGTCGGACGATGCCATGCTGCAATCTCGTACAGATACCGGAAAAGTGCCTTCAAGGTCGCTACTGGTTTCTCGGTGTAGAACTGGAAGTCAATGTAGTGGGTGTCTTCGCCCAATCAGCAGCAAAACAATGCCGAGAATAATTAAGACCCTACATGCGTACGTGCGAGTGTCTTGCTCAAGCCGCTTCGCGATTGCCCGAGCTACTGAGGTCTTTCCGACACCTTTTCTCCCAGTCAAGAGGATTGCGGATACTATGGTGCCTTGTTGAACAACACGGAAAGTATCTAATCAATGGGTCACCCACTTCCATGCACCATCTTATCGAGAGAATGGAGAGCAAAATTAGCAACGAGTTGCTTGGTGCCCTCTTCAAGGATGTCTTGCATGCCAGAGAGTACAGTTTCCGGTGATGGTGGTTGCCTTGCATTGGACAGGCTTCCATCAATGGAGGTGCGATCATATATTCTGATCCGATGTACTCACGGTGCTCCTGCCTCGTCTAGATTATGAGCGGGAATGTTAGTGAAGAGCTCTGAAAACGTCCTTCGCTCTCCCGTTGGAGTGACACTTTGTGGCCAGCATCAATACGAGCGTTTGACAACACCATAGTGACGTGAAGATCTCACTCACTGGATCCAATGCCAATCACTGACACCTTCCAACCCGTACGGGAAGTATACATGGCTTTCTAGGACCTTATCGGACCACCCCACTAACATAAAAATTTCCGTGGACACATTTGATGACGTCTTTTCCGCGGCGGGAGGTTCGCCTATCCCCCCCGGATGAAGAACCTGAGCAACAGGTTCCTTCGTTTCCGCATTTGCATTATCATTGCGGGGTGGGTCGAGCGGGTTCTGCGGAGGGTCTAGCAATCGGTACGAGAACTTGAGAAAAACATCTTTCATATCTTCCTTCATCGGATACCGAGATTGCGCAAGATTGGAGAAGATGTAGGGATGAATATATGCTAGTGTTTCTGGTCGATTGTAACAAACTGACGAGGGTGAAAATCGGTCGATTAGGCGAGTGGGCAGAACCCGCAATACAGTCGCTGGTAACGATGTTTTTGCGGGGTCTTTTTTATTTGTACCATCTTGAGTAGTGTTGGATGGGGCACCTCCGATAGCTTTTTGGCGAGCGTGCGTCTTCGGCGCGATGCTGACTTCACTGTCAGTTGTCAAGAGAGCTGCATTGCCTTTGGTTGACGGGGCCAAAGAGACTGGGGAAGTTGATCAGGAGAACACGTGGATCAAGGTAATAGAGCCTACCAACAAGGAGACGAACTCTTGTGCGTCCCAATACCCACACGTCAATCTCTTGACCGACTTTTGCGACCCGAACCTGGGACAACAGAGTTGACTCGACATGAGAAGCATGGATTTCCTGGACAATGGATGATAAGTATTCCGGTGGAACCAATAGAGTAGACTCACGATGATTTCCCAGTCATCTGCGGTGAGAGGTTCTGTTCCCACTGAGGAGGCAAAGGGCAGATCATACAATAGACCAATCTCGACCTACGGGAGACGAGGTGAGACACTTGTTGTCTTGAGAAGCAGCAGACGTACAATATCGCCCTCTGCGAATCCAAGGCCTTGTGCATACTGAGGATCGATCTCGATCGTCTCAAACGCGTTCTCTCGCGCGTCCGCATTGAAATGGGCGAGGGAAGAGGAAGATGCCATTCCGGTCCATCCCACATAGGCCTCTACCTTCGAGGCATGAGAGTCGCGTTTCAAGTGTATGGCAAGCGTTTGTGGCCGCTGTTGAGTGTCAGACGGACGTTTATTTGATGTACTGGCGCAATGCACGCACGCACTATGGATCGCTCCAGAAGAGGCCCATAAATTGAGATGGGTAAATTCACGAGGGAGGATTTCAAGGACACAAAATGTATTCGTGCCCTTCGTGGCATTTTTTTGCGGATCTGAGTGTGTGCAGTTGAACGACAAAGGTCAGGATGTATTCTTGGCTAATAAGTGATCACATGTTCTGAGTCGTCTCCATGTAACAAACATGGTAGCACTGCTAGCAAAGCGCTAGTAGTGAAACAGCTTGCCCTCTTCTCACACATTCCCTACACGGGCGTGCGAGACGTGCTTGAAATCAAAGCTATATTCCACTGCTGCGCCGGAGCTGCACATTGCTTCCGTTGAATCCGTTCTGGGAATAACCTCGGTCGAATATCCGAGTCTCCCAGCCAAGTTGCCCACACCCGTCTTTATAAAGCGGCCATCTGGGAACAACCTTTACCATGGTTATCCTCGACGAAAAGTGCATGATCGCTCCTCCGCCTTACGCTGCAGTGGGTTCGGCTGCCCCATCGCCATTTCCTGGCAATCAGTCCCACCAAAGCCTAGCTACATTGCCTCCGCACCTGCTCCTCAAGATCGTATACATGACATTTCCCCGGGCGCCCAGGAAAGACGAGAGTCAACCTGAGCGCCAGCGCAAGACACTGTATTGGTTATCGCACCAACTTCGTTTGGTGGACAAGTCGCTTTACATCGGTAATCGCACTACCTATCAACCAGATAATCAGAATCTGACATGCCCCTCAGCTTGCATGCATGTGCTGCGCTCTACTTATTTGCCCGCCTATGTATCCCTTATCCGTGCTCCGTACACGTCCGACCCATTTCCTCTCTCCACTTCAACCATGTCCCCTGCTGGCCCTGTAGAGACAACGCAACACGAGACACAAGTCCTCGATCTCTTCATCGCACTCAAAGTGCATGAGGATGTAATGATGGATGAAACCGAGCTTCACCTTGAGCGGGAAGAGTCATTCAGGGACCTCTTTGATCTTATGCAGCCACGCAGCCGTCTGGAAGACCTGGTGCGCTATTATGGTCTCCGTGAGGGGGTGGTGCACACAAATCCACCTGGCGCCACTTCTTCGTCGGCTGCTTCCACATCCTACCGTAGGGGTACCTCCGGACCTGCTCCCCTCCCGTTCTCTATGCTTTCCATATCATTTTCTCCTAGGAAGGTGGGGCTTGTATTAACCACCACAACTGGAAAGCGGACGATCTTGGAGGTCACAAGGACAAGGAACGAGAAGTTGGAGGTCGCCGCCAAGAAACTTGTCAATCAGCTCAGAGTTTGGCTGAGCGACACTTAGGTCACGCAGATAAAGTGGCGACGTACTTGTATGAAGATAGTCATGATGGGGTACAGCAATGTGAAGGTGGAATAGACAGCAGGGAAGACTTTGGTTCTATGTATTGTACCACATTTTTTAACATACCATAGCTTATAATCCTTTTTCATGGAGGCAGGACCATCCTAAAAGTCCACTGCGGGATACCGGCCGAGGGTAGGAGTGGTACTTGCAGTACTATTCATAATGCAAGGCAACATTTGCGGTACATCGAACACTGATTGACCACAAGTGCTGAACTTGGTCTTCGCTGCACTGGCCCGCCGGCGGTGACCACGCGCAAATTGATTCGACTGATCAATGAGTTTTAGCCCCCCGAACCAGACCTACTACAGTAGATATGCTCATAATGCATATCGTCGGGACCAGCAAAATCCTGATGCATTACCACGGATATGCAAGGTCATATTTGTTCCCACGGTGACCTCGCGCTACAGCTACGAGAACGTACGAACATTTGTACATAGATACTGCTAACTGTGGCTGAACAGCCTGAATTACATGTTTTTCCTTCACCTAATTATCTAGTGTAATCTGTTTAGCACCGAGAAATTCCTGAGAATCAGGGCTTAGCACAAAAATGATAAAGGTGATGGTGACAAAGTAACCAGTTCTTCAACATCACTGAACAATAGTCAAGTACAATCCTATTATGTAGCTCCCTCACAATGCATATTCACTGTTATTGGCCCATGCATTA
>JBBPQV010000372.1:0-23166 GCA_038092675.1 Boletus rufocinnamomeus
GGGAGTAGAAATGCAGGAAAAGAAGGTGTCAGGCGTATTGGACTGGCTGGTTCCCACACGCCTCAAACAACTGCAAGGCTTCCTCAGACTTTGTAATTATTACTGATGATTTATTGAAGGCTTTGTGGACATTGCATGCCCAATAAACGATCTTACCAAAAAAGATGTTCTATTCAAATGGGAACTGAAGCACCAATTAGCATTCGACTCATTGAAGGCTAAATTCAAGGAGTCACCCCTGTTGGCCTATCCTGATTGAGACAAAGAAATGCGACTTGAAACAGATGCCTCAGACATCGCCACAGAGGCAGTGCTTTCAGTTAAATGCAATGATGGTCTCTGGAGACCCTGCGCCTTCATCTCCCATTCCTTCGATAGCACTGAGTACAACTACCCTATTTATGACAAAGAACTCTTAGCAGTCATCAGAGCATTAGAAGAATGGCGACACTACCTAATTGGTAGGGAAGGCTTTGAGATCTGGACAGATCACAAGAATTTCGAATATTGGAAGAAACCCCAAACCTTATCTGGTCGTCAAGCTTGTTGGCATGCACTTCTTCAGGAGTTCAATTATGTCTTTATTTATAAACCTGATACATTGAATGGCTGTGCAGATGCTTTATCTCGCCAACCAGACCATGGTGACACTGTCACAGATCACAACCAGAATATTACCATTCTCCCACCTTCTCTTTTCATTAACAATGTTGAACTTTCCTCTTCTTTTTACAAAAAAATTATAAAAGAATCAGAAAAAATATGTGAAGAATCCTTTAACAAATACACTTACAATTACAATAACTATATTTTCAAAAACAACAAAAACAAATTCTTTGTTCCTGAACCATTACATACAGAATTACTTACAATTTGTCATGATTCTCCTATTGGTGGGCACTCCAGACAAGCTCGCACTTCTCATCTTCTCACTTGTCATTTCTCGTGGCCTGGTGTCACAAAAGACATTAAAATTTATGTAGATAGCTGCCAAGTGTGCACCCAAACAAAGGAAAAGTCAAAGGCACTGGCAGGCAAACTCCTTCCTTTACCTGCTTCTAAACAACCATGGGAAGATTTATCTGTTGACTTCATTACGGGTCTATGGACCTGTTTCCCATGGTTATACCACCATTTGTGTCATCATTGATCAATTCTTCAAAGAAGTCATCTTTATTTCCACTTACAATACCGTTTCTTCTAAGGACTTAACTATTATCTTCAAAGACAATATTTGGTGTATCCACGGACTCCCTTCTATGATTGTTTCTGATCAAGGACTCCAGTTCATTTCGGACTTTACTTCTGAATTATGTAAACTTCTCTCTATTTCCCAGAAGATCTCCACTGCCTACCACCCACAAACCAATGGACAAACAGAGTGTATTAATAGAGAACTACAACAGTATCTCCGCTTTTACATAGCAAAGCGACAGGTCAAATGGGCTGATTGGCTCAAAGTCACTCAATTCCATCACAATAACTCCCTTACCACCACCACCGGCACTATTCCTTTCAACATTACACATAACTACACCCCTCGCATGGGTTTTGAAGGAAAAGCCAAAGGCATGGGAAAAGAATTTGGCATGGAGATGGGAAAATCCCATAAAGAAGTAGAAGATGCATTGGAGGAAGCACGAGAACAAATGAAGAAACAGTCGGAAAACAAAAGATCCGACACTCCTAATTACAAGAAAGGACAACAAGTTTGGCTTTCAGCCTAACACCTGAAGCTCCCTTACACGGCAAAGAAGTTGACACAAAAATGGATTGGTCCTTATGAAATCCTAGAAGTCCTTCCTAACACCATCAAACTCAAATTACCTAACTCTATTTGAATTCATCCCACTGTTAACATCTCACGTGTTAAACCATATCGGGCAACCCTTCCAGGTCAACCAGTCTCATGCCCAGACACAATTGAAGTTGACAAAGAAGGAGTAGAGCAGTTTGAAATTGAGTACATTGTGGCATCACATCTCAGAGGTCACCAGCTTCAATATCTCATACATTGGAAAGGTTACAATGAATCTGATAGGACATGGGAATCAGGTGACATCATTAACACTGCCCCTCAGGCAGTTGCCGATTTCCACAAAAAGAACCTCTTGACTCCTCGGAAACTTCGTGGCCTCACTCTTGGAGATTTCTCTTCACTCTTCTCACAATACGAAAACTTTACCAAAACTAATTATCACAGGACTCACCTGGAATTTGAGTCTTAAAGAGGGAGTAGTGTTATGATATACTATATTTTCAAACTTTTTTAACTTAGCACATTTGCACATGTACTTTACACTCTTCAGACTTCGAAGTCACGTGATGTGCATGTGACTGTGGGAAACTACACGTGACCTATGGTCTAGACAAACATGTTGTACACATGCCTTTATTAATTTCTGTTCTTTCTTTCTCATCATCATCTTCCTTTTCTCACAATGTCTTCTTTTATCTATCTATATCAAGAAGTCTTTCTCATGAACCCTATGGTCTGTGTGCACTCCTGTAACTTATATAAACTAGCTGTAGTCAACTGGACTCCCCAGTTTAATCCATTTGTCTCTTGTGACCTACGTCCTTGCGAGGTGATTAAGGAAGACTATCGCCTTATCCTCTATTCTCTTCTCTCCTCCCTTCGAAACTGCTCTGTTAGCTTTGGTGTAGAGCCTTCTGAAGTCCTGCCAGTGTTAGCTCAAGTCATCTCACAACAACTTTCAAAGGACTCTCTCACTTTCTCCATTGTGATGATATGGATGAGAAACTATAGTGAATTTCCTGATGACTCTGAGCTTTTAATGTGGTTGTTGACCACATGGAAAAACAATGCTATCATCAAGAACTTGGTTCAGAAGGGGTTGGATGACTGGCAGAATGGTGTCATTGGAGATATGGACACATTTGATTCTCAGGACATAGACCTTGGTGAGTAGCCTAGTGTGAAATGATTGTACTAGTAGTTGTCATGTCATTGAAAGTTTTGTGCCAGTGAATGCATGTCATTTTGTATGACTCTTGTTTTCAATGGTGTGAACAAAGTATTAGTATAATTACTGTGGCTGTGCTTCCTGCATCAGTGGTAAATCAACCTTGTGTCTGTTATACATTTCCATGCAAGAAATCATGATGCCATGTTGTGACCAGCATTAGTATATGCATATACTAATTCATGGCAGCTGTGTTGATGAAGACATGCTTTCATCCAATGTGTGTTTTCAGTGGGCAAATGAACTCATGTCTGTCACACCTTCCATAAAAGAAATCACACTTTCCATAAAGGAACTCATGCCTTGCTATCCATATGGATAGCATGGGTAATAAGGATAAGGTCAAGGAGGTACAATCCTTCCTTGGCTTTGCCAACTTCTACTGCAGGTTCATTCCAGATTATTCATCTGTTGTTCATCCCCTAATCAACCTGACTAGCTTTTTTTTCACCCACAGTTGTGCCTTTGTCACAATCATGCAAATTTTATTGTTAGAGTTTATTGTTAGAGATTACTTGCCACTGTTTTTTTTTGCTGTAAGGTTTTTTCAAGTTTTGTAAAGTCTTAATGTGTATACATTCAATGGAGATCCTTTTTAAATAATAATGTGGTTACAAAGCTATAGTACAAATCATATTTCCAAGTTCCTAAATACTTCATTCCAAACTACATTTGTAACTTTGGTATTTTCTTCATTGTCTGGATCATAAGGAATGAGAACTTTGATGTTTCTAGGATGGGTACAATGTGAAAGTGCCACATAGAGTTGTCCATGAGAGAAAACAGGTGAACTTAGGTTCAAACTAACATGCTTCAGTGTTTGACCTTGAGACTTGTTGATTGTCATTGCATAGGCCAGGTGGACAGGAAATTGCAACCAATGATATGGAACAGGGGAATCTTCCAATCCATTATCAAGAGCCATGTGAGGAATGAAGACCACATTGTCATTGCCTTCTCCACCTAACACATGACACTCCAGGATGCACCAAGTGGATCTGATTAGCCTCAACTGAGCACCATTGTAGAGACCATGGATGGGATCCAGATTCCTTAACAACATGAGTGGGGCACCATTCTTCAGCTCCAGCTGGTGAAGGGGAAATCCTGAGGGGTTGAAGGTATGAAGGACTTCTGGCTGGATATAGTCATACTCTCTATCAGTGACAGAGTCTGCACTGAGATAGGTCATCTTCTTCTGAGGTGCTACAGAGCTAAGGATGATGGAGTTGATCTCATGGACCTGGAGATTTCTAGGAGCAAGAATAGTGTGATCCAAAAAGTACTGGTCAGGAAGGGGTTGATTCTGATCTCTGGCAAGGAGCTAAGAGTAAATGGCATTGATGAGGGATGGCATGTTATTACCACAGTACATGTGGTCAGGAAGGTTCAGATCTCCATCAGTGATACCAATGTGAAGAAGTTGCTGTGCCCAGTCATCAGATTCAGGATCTTCACCAAGACACATGTTTTGAATGAGATAGTAGACAGACATGTTTGCCCAAAGGTTGGAGTGAGTGAGAGTGACAGAGACAATCTGTTCTCTTGAGCCATGCTGGATCACAGGAAGAATTTGCCTAAAGCCTCCACCAAATAGGACAGTGATATCTCCAAATGAATGGTTGGTATTGAGGAGATCACATAGAGTGCGATCCATAGACTCCACCACATGATGATATTGAGATCCAGTTTCATCCCAAATGATAAGAGATGCTTGCTGAAGGAGCTGATGATTGAGGTCATCCTTCTTGATGTTGCAGGTACTCTGTTCATGGCAGGGAATGGGAATCTTGAAGCATGAATGGGCTGTATGACCACCAGGCAGAAGAAGGGAGGCCAGACCAGTGGATGCAACACAAAGGGCAATTTCTCCTCTTGCACAAAGAGCAGCAGCAATAAGCTTGGCCAGGTAAGTCTTGCCACATCCACCACCACTGTGAAGGAAGAACATGGATCCATTGGAGTTGATGACACTGTTCATTACTGCATCATAAAGAGCTCTCTGTTGAGGGTTCAAGATAGGAAGGCCTCTGTCCACAAATGCTTGCTGCTCCTGTTTGTCATATGCTCTCTACTCATTGATGAGTTGATTTCCCTCCTGCTGGTGCCAGTTGCCCTGTGGTATAGGCATGGATGGATAATCTCTTTTCAAGATCTTGCCATGTCTCCTAAGGTCTTGGGCTATGAGATGCAAGCCATAATTATAGATTTGGTCCTGGGTGGGCTCAGGTATGTAAAGGATATTAATGAGATAGTGGTTTAGATCATCACAGAGGTTGTTCTTGGATGCCTTTCATAAGCAATCTGGATCCACAGAAGAGCAATGCACCAGAATGATGACAAACAAATGGCACAGTTGATAGCCCATGGTGAAAAGAGCAGCCTCCTGGAGACACAACAACCATTCTCTGTCATCCTGCAAGAGATCATGTGTATGACAGGCCTCTTTGAAGGAATCATGTAGATGGCCATTGACAGTATGAAGATCTTCAAAGGAAGTAGCACCTATTAGAAGAAGTGATCAGTCCTGACATATCTACATACATGTTATGAGCAATCTCATCCTTGACCACAGTAAGCAAAAGATGCAAGTAGAAAGCTTCTCCAGCAGTGGCAGGAATAGAATATATGCATCCAATGGCCTTGTATCTTTGACGAACAGTCCATACGGCATGTTGCCTGTTCCAAACAAACCTCTTGGAAAACCCCTGGTAGAGATAGTCATATGCACCAGCAGCAATCAGATCAGGATCCTGGTTTGCCTTGAACCATCCAAGCAGCTGAGTGTCCTTTGCATTATTGATGACCTCTTGCTGTAGGAAGTACTAAGCTACAGGGATATGTAAGTATGAGATATAATGAGTGTAACAGTAAGTCTTACCTCAGTAGGCTGTAGTGGCAGCTACTGAGGTGCGACGTGATTAGCCAAGCAGTAAGTACAATGTGCGTATGTAAGCAAGTGAAGCTATGAAGCTACATTTGTAAATTCAATACTCCCCCTCAAATGGAGCAGAGTCCTAGTTTGAAGGCAAAATGTTTAGCTTTAATAGAAGGAAGGGCTTTAGTTAAAGTATCCATGACCATGTCCTCAGTCAGGCAATAGAGTAAATGAATAGTGTTACGAGTGAAGATACCCCCCCTCTATTTTCCCCTTCTTCGCTGTCGCTTGACTATCCGGAGTCATCCCTATGGGACAACATCCTCACCTCCCTACGGGAGTACGAGTTATCCGATGACGCCTTCGCTGACTTCGAACCTATCCTGACTTCTCCCGAAGGCACAGCCTTCTTCTGATCTGATTCCTTCCTTTCCGATTCCTCCCGTTCCTACTTTCCCCGAGGACACTGCCCCCTTACGTCACGTGCTTATTATACGCGACGCGTTTCTTACTTCATCCACACGATAGTGCCTCCCCTACAGTCCTATTTCCTATTTAAGCCTCACCTGCCCTAACGTCTCTAGGCAGTATATATATTCGCGCTCCGCCTGTAACTACTCTCTAACTTTAACCTACACAATCTACCGTGTGTTCTGGTTCCCAGCTGGCTCGCTACTCTCGCCTCTAGTCACGGATCCCTCTCCTCATCGTACTCTTCGTCCTCAGGAGAGTATACACTCGACGCTAGTCATGGTGGGACTAGTCGTACTTGAAACCTTCCGCAGATCGGAAGCTTGGTATTAGGAACTTGACACACGTTGGTGTCATTTGTTACATGGTTGTAACAAATAGAACCATTGTCAATGGTGAAATGAATGGAATGATACCTAATATCAATGTGTTTCATATGAGCATGGTAGTTACTGTCCTTTGTCAACACAATAGTGGACTAATTATTGGAGTAAAGGAGGGTTGGGGTAGTGAGCATGCCAAAGAGTTCACCAATGAGGCAGCAAAGTGATATGATTTCTTTTGCCACATGTGTAGCGGTGACATACTCAGCTTCCGTTGTGGACAAGGTAACAAGTTCTTGTTTTTGTGATCCCCCTGAAATTGCTCCCCCATTAATGAGGAAAGTGTGTCCAGAAATAGTGTGGCAATGCTCCTGCGATGCGCCATCAGCGTCAGCATAGCCAACTAACCCTTTTTGCTCTGTCCCATAGGTGAGTGCCCATTTCTTTGTCCCAATGAGATAGTGGTATACCCACTTCAATGCCTCCCAATGGGCTGATCCAGGGTTCTCAGTGAATTGTGCCAGGGTTGAGATGGCGAAAGCAATGTCAGGTTGGGTCCTGACGGCAAGGTACATGAGCAAGCCAAGTGCTGAGCGGTGGGGAACTTGTTTCATGAAGGCAAATTTGGCCGTTGACTTCAGGAACTGACTCGTTGAGAGTTGGACATTTGGGTCCATTGGGATAGAGAGCGGTTTCACATCTGTGAAGTTGTACTTGGTCAATATAGCCTCAATGTACAGTTCCTGTGAAACAGACAGGGTACGACAGTCCTGGTCTCAGGTCACCTTCATGCCGAGTAGCCAGCTAATGGGCCCTAGATCAGTGATGTTGCAATGGGTACCCATTTTGACTTTGAAGCTGTGGACAAGCTCTTTCAAGCTACCGGTCACTGTGCAGTCATCTATGTGTGAGGTGAGAAGTAGGATTTTGTGACCAATTTTCACCACAAAAACACCCCAATTGGCTTCGGTACAATGAAAACCTAAGGATGTGAGCTCGTTACAGAGCTGTTTGTACCATTTAAGTGCGCCCTGCTTTGACCTGTAAAGGGCTACTCACAATCAGGCTACTACATTATGGCTGGCTTTGTTGAACCCGGGTGGGAGCTCCATGTATATAATCTTGTCATCGTCAAGTTTTCTGTTGAGGAAAGCACTGTGGAAATTGAATACATCAATTTTCCAGTTGTATCAAGCTGCTATAGTGAGGATGAGCCATAAGGACGCTAAATGAGCAACAGGGGCGTAGGTCTTGTAGTAGTCGACACCATATACTTGGGTGAATCTGCAGGCGATGAGCTGTGCCTTGTACTTGTTGATCTGGCTGGTGGCGTTCTTTTTGATCTTGAATACCCACTTACTATTGATGATGTTGGTTCCTTTCAGTGGGCGAGGTGTGATGTCCCAGGTATGTGCATCAGCTAGGCTCTTGAGTTCAGCGTTGATCACATCTTCCCATCACAGCCAGTCAGATTGTTTCTGCACTTCAGCAATGGTCCTGGGTTTGAGTGCTTTGCTGTTGCAAGTTGCAGCATGCATTGCATAAGCAGCCTTTTCATCATCCAAGTCCCATGCTGTGACAGCGCTGATGGCTGCTTTGGCCTCACTATCACCACAAGCCTCAACAGGCTGCATCCCATGTGGCAAGACCCTTCTGCTTGAATGACTGTCCATGGTGCTGAGGCCCTCACACAGCATGCGCATGTACAGTGACTCTGTTTGCTGATGAGTTGATTGTTGGATGGTAGGTCCTTTGAGGTTATCAAAGGCCTCACATAGATCATCCAGGCCATCCACACTGGTTTTCAGGTTCGCTGGATCCTTTATACCAGGTGTTTCGGATGTAGAGGAGTTGGATGGAGCTTCTGGGTCTTCAAGTAAGGCCTTCTCAACCTCCTGCTCACTGCTAACACTGTGCTGGTTGCGTTTTTCAGCTGTTTCATCTGCTCTCTCCCTCTTGAGCTGTGCAGTGCCCAGGTCCTTAGCATCACTGTTGTCACCATGCTGATTGGTATGTGGTTGCGCCACGCTATCTGTGCTACCAATTCTGACCATACCGCTAGTGTCCTGCCATTTGAATGTCACGTTTCATTTGATGGTGACCCGACCCCTGCAGTAAATGTGGTGGGCACCGCTCTCACTGTCAAAACCCACCCAATGGCCATCTCATGCTCACATGTCGAGCTTCAAGATGTTTGGGTTGTGTATCCATATGTGGGCACCCCACTCGTGCATCCCTTGTAAGTCCAGTTTCTTCCCAGTCAACGGCTTGTACAGTGTCTTGCTGTTGAGTATGCATGATGCTGACCGGTTCTTTACCCAGACAACGTGCATCAAGGCTTCCCCCCACAAATTTTTTGGAAGGCCGCTAGCATGTCCAACCGCATGCACCTGTTCCATAAGCATACAGTTTAGCCATTCAGCGACACCATTATGCTGCAGGGTGTCATGCATTGTCACCTTTCGCTCAGTGCCCTTCAACTTAAGGTGAGCAGTGAATTCATTGCTCAGATACTCCCCTCCTCGATCTGACCAAAGACATTTAATGTCAGTTCCATGCTGGGTCTTTGCCCAGGCCTCATATGTTTTGTACACATTGAAGGCATCGGATTTCATGAAAAGGAGGGTGACATGGGTATAGCGAGTATGGTCATCGGTAAAGGATATGTAGTATGTTTTATGGCCAGGGATTTGGACCTGTGCAGGTCCCCACATGTCACTGTGGATTTCGTCGCCAAAATGCTCGCGATGTTGGGGCTCACAAACCTTGCCAATAGGTTTGCACATGGCCTTTGCATTTTTGCAAGACTCACATTGACCCATGGTCTCATGCACAGGATCCAGCTTCATGCCTTCCACCATCCCTTTCGACATCATCTCATGGATTAAGGCTGGGCCAATATGCGATAGACGGCAGTGTAACTCCTCCATGGTGAGTACTTCATCAGCTTGGGTTGCACCAGCAAAAGCCTTTGCCTGTTGCTTGACACTGTACAGGCCATTGCTGACTTGAACCTCTCCAACCAGTTTCTTTCAGGAGTTGAAGATGCAACATATGGAGTTGTGGAAGAGCACTGAATACCCAGCAGTGGCAAGTTTACTAATGGACATGAGGGTGACACCCATGGATGGTGCATAGAGCACATCCTTCAATAGTACCTGAGTAGTGGTGCTACTGTTGGGAATTTCAATGTAAAGGTCACCCTGCCCAATAGCTTGGAATGTTTGCTTGTTGGCTGTGCTTATTGGCCTCAGAGGGATGGACTTGAACCTCACAAATTGGTCATGGAAGGGGGAAAAATGTTGTGAAGCACCACTATCATATAGTTTGGTGATGGATGAGTGAGCAAGCATGGCATATGGTAAAGTCATAGTGACTTCTGGCTTCTCAACTCCTGAGGCTTCTGCTAACCAGACACCATCAGGTTTGGGTGTGTCCATTGTGGCTACATTGGCTTGTGCGGTCTTCTTTGGGTCCATCTTGGATTTCTTTCCATGCGGCTTCCAGCCCTTCAGGGCCTGACTGTGCTTAGCACCACCCTCTTTCCAACAGTTGTGGGTTTTATGACCATCCCAACCACAGTTTCCACAAGTCCTGGTATATTGTTTTTGGCCGTGGCCTTTCTTTCCATCAGCAGTAAATGCCATGTCATCGTCTTTTGACTTTGACTTGAATCCTTTCTGGATGGTGAAACGATCATACTCATCAAGGATTTGGGATATGAGCTGATTTGAGGTGAGTCGGCGGTTTATTAACCTCATGTTCATTGAGACTGAGGATAAGATAGGGTTGTATGAGTTGGGGAGCAACACGAAGATCATATTGAAATAATCTTTATTGGAGACCGGTTCACCCATGCAGGCGAGTTCCTCATGAAGAGCAATCATCTTGTCAATATGTGCTTGAGCATCTCCACCGTCCTTGAGCTTGAGCTCTCCAAGTTGACGCTGCTTTTTGATGCTGATGGCTATTGACCAGTTCTCAAATTGTTCATGGAGTACCTCAAAGTATTCAGCTCCAGTTTCTTTTGAAAGAAGGTGGATAAAAAGAGTGTTGGAAATGGAGGAACTAATGTAGTACTTGACGGCACAGTCCTTCTCATCCCAGTCTTCGAGAGCTTTCTTGTAGGCAGCTATTTCTTCCTCTTTGGCAGTAGTGGTTGGTGTCCATGCTGGCAAGTGCTTGCTAACTGAGTCCATTGGCATTGGTACCATCCCATGAAGGTATCCCTTCATCCTCTTCATGCCCAGGGCATGTTCCAACTTGGTTTTCCAGGTTGGCCAATTCTTTCCAGTGGCGTCTAACTTTGTTGGCAACCTCAAATCAAATGATGACTTGGGTCACTCAATCATGCAAACTGACTGCTAGAGTAAAGATGATAGTTGAGAGGGAATCCCAACAAGAACTTGACTAAAGTTCTTGGGGCGTTGGATTCAAGGTATATATATGTTTTACATGTTTGTACTTATTATGATGCTGGTCTGTGCGTGTGAGGCTATGTAATGACGAATTGTGTGAGTATTAGTAAACTAAGATGAGTAATGTAGACGGAGATTAATAGAGGGCAGTGCTAGACGTTCTAGACTGATGGAGATTAAATACATGAGGTTGACACATGTTGTAGGTCTAGACCTAGTTCACACAGTCACATGATGAGAAAAGATAAGGTCATGTGATTTGTGAAAGTGTGAAATGGATCACGTGACTAGAAAGAAAAAGGGGTGAGAAAAAGGGTTCGTAACACTACCCCCCCTCTAAGGTTCGCATTCCAGGTGAGACCAGATTGGTGGAGGTTCCATGTAGTTTTCATAGGGGTTAAATAATGGGGTAAATGCCATTTGCATCATTCATAGTCATTGTGGTGCTTGTGGGTTCTTTTTATAGAAGTCACTGATAGCTTCTTTAGCATGGGAAAGGTTGCCTTCTATTTCCCATGTTCGGTCTTCTTCCTGATATCCTTTCCAGTGGACTAAGAACTCTAATTTTCAACCCTTTAGTCAAGATGCTGTAATGTATTCGACTTCAAATTCTTCATCTCCTTTGTCTGTAACCGATACTGGTCCAGGTTTATAGAGCTTCTGATTAGGAAGTCATTCCTTGTAAGGTTTAACCTGTGATACATTTACTACTGGGTGAATTTTCATGTAGCATGGGAGTTTCAGCCTTACGGCATTGTCTCCTACCATTTCAAGAACTTTATAGGGGCCTAGCCATCTTTCCGTTAATTTACGTGATTGGCGGGTTTCCTTTAGGTTCAAATGTTTGGTAGATAGCCATACTTGGGAATCTTTTTCGTAAACAGGCGCTTCTGATCTGTGTTTGTTGGCTTGTGCCTTCATTGCGTCCTGTGCTTTTGAGAGAGAAGTTTTCACATCAGCTAAAGTTTGTGTGAAATCCTTGGCAAATGCCATAGCGGCAGGTGCTTTCACGTTTTCTTTAGGTTCAATTCCCATGCGTGGTGAATATGAATGTGTGACTTGGAAAGGGGATTTGCCCATAGCGGAGTGGGCTTTGTTGTTGTATTGGAATTGTGCAAGGGCTAGCCATTCAGACCATTCCTTTTGCTTTTCCGCGGTGTAGAGATGTAAATATTGTTGAAGGTCTTGGTTGACATATTCTGTTTGTCCATCTGTTTGGGGGTGGAATGCCGTAGACATTCGTAGATCGATCTGTAGCATTTTGCTGAGATCCTTCATTACTTGTGCTGAAAATTGCGGGCCACGATCCAAGATTATAGATCATGGGAGGCCGTGCGTTTTCCATATGTTGTCTCAATATAGTTTAGCGGTTCCCAGGCTGGTAATTGTTTTAACCGTGGGAAAAATACAGCTTCTTTGCTGAATCTGTCCACTACCACAAGAATGCTGTCATAGCTGTTGGAAGTGGGTAAGTCTGTGATGAAATCAGTGGAGATGTCCTGCCAGGGACCTTTGGGAATAGGATTAGGACGTAATTTGCCTGCCAGAGGCTGTGTAGTTGGTTTCATTCGTGCACATCTTTCGCATCATGAACAATAGTCCGTTATTTGTTTACGTATGCCTTCCCATGTGTAATAGTGTGAGATTAGTTCATGGGTTTTCTCTGTGCCACCATGTCCAGCTAATGTGGAATCGTGATAAAGTTCAATAATATCCTGGCGAAGATTGTTTTCTTCCCCAGGCACGTAGATTTTTCCGTTTAATTTAGCAAAACCTTTGTTGTCTATTTCAAATCCTGAAAGGGATGACTCGTGTAGCATGGATTGTGCGGTCTTTACCCGATCTAAGATCTTTTGTTCTTCTCCTTGGATATAAGTTACTTCATTGGTTCGTACACGTTCTGCAGGTATGACCGTGACTCCTTTATTGTCTTGGTCTATTCCCACAGCGTGATCTTCTCTTTGTGAGAGTGCGTTGGCTTTTCCCATGGAGGTACCCAGTTTCTTTATTAGTTCATAGTTAAAACATGATAGATATTGTGCCCATTGTGCTTGTCTTCGGTTAAGATCCTGAGATTTCATAAAGTATTGGAGATTGGCGTGATTGGTCCAGATCTCAAATGATTTCTCAGCACCTTCTAGGTGATGGCGCCATTGTTCTAGTGCGTGAATAATAGCTAGCATTTCTTTGTCGGCAATCGGGTAGTTCCTCTGTTCTGCCATCATTGAGAGTGACGAGAATGCTACAGGGTGCCATTTTCCTTCTTTTTCTATAGATAGTACAGCCCCTGTTGCAAAGTCCGAGGCATCGCATTCTAAGCAGAAGTTACAGTCATTATCTGGATAAGCGAGGACGGGGCCATAATAAATGCTTCTTTCAACGTGTCAAATGCGTTTTGTTCTTTTTCTGTCCATCTCCATGTGAGATCCTTTTTTGTGAGGTCGTTTAGTGGTCTAGCCACAATAGAAAAGTCTTTGATGAATCGCCGATAGAAGTTTGCAAGACCTAGAAAACTCTGTACTCCTTTTACGTTTGTGGGAACTGGCCATTTTTGGATAGCTTCTACTTTGCCGGGTTCCATTTCGATTCCTTCCTCTGAGACAATCATGCCTAGGAAATCGATCTTTTTGGTACGAAACATGCATTTTTCCGGTTTTATAAATAGGTCATTTTCTTGAAGACATTTGAGGACTTCTAAAATGATTGCATTGTGCTCCTCTTGGTTCTCATTTTTAGTGAACACGAGGATGTTGTCTATGTATATAATGATGACTGCTTGCATGTCGTGGAAAATATCATTCATCATGGCCTGAAACGTGGCTGGGAAATTGGTTTGACCGAAGTACATAACCAATGGTTCATAGCTTCCCCTATGACAAACAAATGCACCTTTCCACTCGTCGCCTTCTTTGATGCATACATTATTGTATCCCCATCTGAGATCCATCTTTGTGAACAATTTCGCACCCTGTAATCGGTCGACCAATTGGGAGATCAGTGGCAGTGGATAATTATTCTTTACCATCCATTCATTTAGGTATTGGTAATCTTGTACCATTCGTTTCTTTCCATCTTTCTTTGGAATGAAGAAGACTGGTGACATTTGTGGTGATTTAGAGGGTCGGATATAGCCTTTTCGTAATTGTTCATCTACAAAGTCGGAAACTTCCTTTTGTTCCTCGACAGACATGGGGTAAAGCTTTCCCTTTTTGGGCTTAAATCCGGGCTTCATATCAATTGCATGGTCCCAGGGTTTCCTTTCGGGCATTCTTTCGGAATGCTTCTTTGAAAATATGTCTAGGAATTTGTGGAATTCCTTGGGTACCATTTGTTCCATGGTCTTCTTGGTAACCGGTGCGCTCTGCTGCTGCTCAGTTGTTACCTTCTTTAGACGGCAATATACGTATGGCATGTCGTTCATTTCCCTTTCTTCTAGGGTCCTGACAAATACGGGTCTGTCAGATAAAAGGTAGCATGTCCACGGACAACGCATGAGCCGTACTGATCCTGTTTGCCAGTCAATCTCTGGGTTGTGTTTGGACAGCCACATGTATCCTAAAATTACTGGGTTCTTTCCCAGGTTGGTTACTTCTGCTACTAATTTCTCACGATGTCCTTGATAGTTGATGATAATTTCCGCTGTATGGGAGATATCTCCTGTGGAATTCTTGGTTCCATCCATGTTGAATATGGGTATGGGTTGTGTGAGTTTCATAAGCGAAAGTTTATTGTCCTTGGCCCATTTGGCGTCTACGAAGATGCCGTTAGCTCCACTATCTAGGAGTGCATGTGTTTCATGCATCTTGTACTTGGTTGTGGCTGAGGCCACCTTGATTTCGAGGTTGATTTCTCATTTTGTTTTAACAGATCTGAGGCAGATCCATTCCAGGGTTTCATAAATATCGTCGTTTGTAATTTTTTTTGTGTTTTTCTTGACTGAATTAAGCCTGCATTCCCCTGCAGCAAGCTCACTTTCGTGAGACCTGGTCTGGGTTTGAAAAGTAGAAAGTTCGTCGTTTGTATCATAATTTAATGGCCTATTTTGGGAGTTGAAGAACTCATGTTCTTCTTCTCCATATTCAACATAGGAAGAAAGTACAGAAAAACTATTTTTTGTAGAATTATTTATTTTTTCTTTGTCCATAGTCACAGGAACACCTGGTTCGTTCCGCGACTTTACTCTTTTCCTGACTTGTTAGCCAAGAAGTCTGCAAAATAGGCCTTTGTGGCCTCAAAGTCCATAGCTGCTACCTGTTTCATCCTCGCATTGGTCCCAGCTCCCTTTCCAGCATCCTCATTTGTGCTAGATGAATCGCTCGTATTTGCGTGTACGTTGTGATACTTGCTGCACCTTCAGCTATGCCTGCCCCCAAGGAACTTGCATTCTCCACATTCTTTTCTGGGTTTTGGGCAATCCTTAACCAGATGTGGTCCTTGGCAATTGAAGCACTTGCCTTTGCCAGTGCGTACAGCATCAATATCCATGGGATTGCCACGGCCGCCGTAAGTACACCCTCCCAAGGAGCTTCCTTGTGTCTGGTTCTGCCAGACTCGTCCTTGGTTGCTTCATAAAGCAAATGATTCAAGAAGGTTCCCAGTCTTCTTGATTTCAATTAAGTACGGCGAAACATACTTTTTTCTTTGGCCATTGATGAATATATGTTTAATGATTTCATCGTGGATGTTCTTTTCTAGGAGGTAAACTCCCATGTTGTCTCCGCATTGAGATCTTTTGTATTGTGCGATCCACCGAGTTAGGAAAGACTCGGTGCATTCCTTGGGACCTTGCTTCATTCGTGTGAGCTGGTCCATTGTGTTGTCGGCATCCGTGCCGGGTTTGAAATGATCCTTTAGTAATGTTACTAGTTCATCGTCATGTGGAGGGATCCTTTCATGTATTTGGAGAGTTGGTTCTGTGCCCACATTCCTGCTCTGTTTTTGTCTTTTCCCTCCTTGGACCCAATTCTTGAAAGCGTGGCTATTGCTTTCTTTTTGTCGGTGTCGAACGTTTCTAAATTTGCATCAATATAGATGCGGAGACGAATCATCCATTTGTCAAATTTGTCATAGCTCCCATCATAGAGCTTTGGGTCTGGGACGACCTCGACTTTCTTTTGAGATTTTAACCTCGGTGTTTGTGTTTTGTACGCCGGAGTTGGTGAGTTGTTGGAGCTGATTCATCAGCGTGAGAAGCTGTGCTTCGAGGGTGGCGATGCGTGCAGCGTCTGTGGACATTGTTTGTTGGCATGGGGTTGGTGAGGATGGTGGGGAGTGCTGAGGGCTTTTGTAATCCTCCTCTGTGTTGTAATGTCCTGCTGGTTCTCTGAACGACAGGTTGGGCTAGTTCTTCTTCAAGTCGTCATAAGACGAACCAAGCTTCTGCTTCATAAGGATGAAATTCTTCTTCGGCTCAGGTAAAGCCTGCACATAGGAAATTGAAGAAGTTAGGTGGAAATTCTTCTTCTTGTTTGATATTGATGGTGTCGTTGGGATCTTTGTTGAATTGGAAGGCTTCGTATGGGGAGGGAGATCTTTTCTTGATGAGGATCGAGATGTCCTCAGCTTTGATCATCCATAAAAAGGTATGTAAAGAAAATTTCCTAGGAGGATCTTCTCACTCCACTAGGTGCAAATCAAGTCAAAAACCTTCTTGACTTCGCCATAGAAAATATCATAATACGAAGTTGGGTGGGCACAGTACCGCTCTTGCACCACAACAATGTATGAAGTAAATGTAGGTAAAAAAAAAGTGTGCCACATGAGGACACTCGCACGTAGCGAAAAGAAGTCTGAAGGATTTTTGCACCGGTGTTTAAACCAATTAAGAGCACTCAAGCTCAGTGCTGCACCGCCCTAGATAGCTAAGTGCCTTCACACCCGTATAGGGTAGGTATACGTAAAAGAAACGTGTAGCGCAAGTGCACGAGAAGGGTAAAGGATAAGGGTAGATCTCATTAAGCCTCAAGTCCAGCTGTTTTCCCTTTAACGCTAGGGGCCGCGTGTAACAATGAAGAAGAGTAGAGGATTGAGTGACAGAAGTGAAACTAGTCAAGTTCTTATGTTGGCAACCTCAAATCAAATAATGACTTGGGTCACTCAATCATGCAAACTGACTGCTAGAGTAAAGATGATAGTTGAGAGGGAATCCCAACAAGAACTTGACTGAAGTTCTTGGGGCATTGGATTCAAGGTATATATACGTTTTACATGTTTGTACTTATTATGACGCTGGTCCGTGAGTGTGAGGCTATGTAATGATGAATTGTGTGAGTATTAGTAAACTAAGATGAGTAATGTAGATGGAGATTAATAGAGGGCAGTGCTAGATGTTCTAGACTGACGGAGATTAAATACATGAGGTTGACACATGTTGTAGGTCTAGACCTAGTTCACACGGTCACGTGATGAGAAAAGATAAGGTCACGTGATTTGTGAAAGTGTGAAATAGATCACGTGACTAGAAAGAAAAAGGGGTGAGAAAAAGGGTTTGTAACAAACTTTGGGATTTTTAACTCATCCCTAGTTGAGGTGGACATTTTTCAGCAGGGGTAGAAGTGTTCAGGCTACAAGAAAAATTTACTTTGGTTTGGCTAGAGGTCGAACTGGGGCTCATAACCTGTAGGAAGTACTAAGCTACAGGGATATGTAAGCATGAGATATAATGAGTGTAACAGTAAGTCTTACCTCAGTAGGCTGTAGTGGCAGCTACTGAGGTGTGACATGATTAGCCAAGCGGTAAGTACAATGTGTGTGTGTAAGCAAGTGAAGCTATGAAGCTACATTTGTAAATTCAATACTTGCAAGTGGGCTTCAGCATGAAAGACAACATTTTGACAACCTGGGAGATGGACTGGAAGACGATAGATGGCTGGCCATTCCATATGCATGGGGAACTCAAAAATGTTGTGGCAGGCCTGGGTGGAGGAGATGTATCTGGCATCAAGGTAGGAGTGAATTTCATCATGACCTTCTGTTTGAATGGTGGCATGATCTGGACCCTGGTAAATATACTTGTGAATATATTTGATAGCCTTGATAGAGCCACAGACTTCCAGATTGATGTAACAGTCAAACTGCATCACCAGCTCCCTGGAATGAGGTACCACATGTTTGTTGTCAAAGACATCCTGCCTCTTTTGAATAGTCCTGCCATTTTCAGGGTGAGCATAGTCAGGATAGGCATTCTCCTTGATGATGATGTGAGGAGAGAAGGCCTTGGGGAAGTGCTTTTTGCAGATGTTGTTTTCAATACACCTTTGAGGAGTGCAAGGACCATGGAGCATGAATTTAGTGATGGCAGCATGAAGTTGGGGATGGATTTGGAAATCTGGAATCTGGGCAGATATGTTGGCATCAATTTGTTCCATAGCACAAATCTTATCTGGCTCATCCAAGAAAACCAAGAGATGCATGTGAGGGAGACCATGCTTTTGGTATTCAATGGTGTAGACAAAGCCAGCCACCTGGCCATAGTAGCCATCACAAATCTTCTTGAGCAAGGCTTGCTGTCTGGCATGGAAAACTCTTGTGACCAGATCAGGCCTATCCACAGCACTTTGATCTATTGTCAAGCATGGTGGTCAGATTGTGATTAGATGCAATAAGGGAGAAAACAAACCTGGATGCAAATTCTGAGTAATCTCTGGCCAGCTTCCATTAGCAGTCATGGTGAGGAAAAGGTCAGGTTTTCTATATTCACAACAGATAGCCAGAGAATCCTGAAGAAGCTGCTGCATATAGCAAGGACCACCCTTGTGAGTGGAGGGAAGAAGAACACGTCCAACCTGAGCCATATCTTGAATACCATCATGAACCATGCAGTCTTGCAATCCTTGATAGAGATCAGCCCTAAGTTTGATCTGGTTGTTGGCAACCCAAGTAAAATTGCACTGGTCAATGGAAGCCCAGGCATCACAGATCAATTGCTGGAAGAGTCTATCACCCTTGAAGAGATTGGAAGGTTCTATGTCCAGTGGATGCACATGCAGCCCATAAGCATACCAAAGAATCTAGGTGACCTTCTTGGAGTGATGGGGATGGTGATTATTCACAACCTGCAATGGAATGTCCAGATGCCAGCCTTCCTCTCCATGTGGAAAAAAAAGAACATAGTAGAGGGGGAGATAGGATGGATGAAGGTTGCTGATGCAACATAGGCCACCACCTTGAAGATGAAGGACAATATCATGATCCACTCTAACATCTTGTGAGCCATCACCAGGAACTATTGCAGCTATCTCATCCACAGTAGGGAGATTGTATCTTTTAGCATCATCACCCTGTTGCAGATGAAGTCTCATGTGTACATTGGTGTGCTCCTCTGCAGGCTTGGCCTACATAGTTGCAATCATAAGCTTTAGGAATCAATGAGAAATATATAGACATAGACTTACCCTCATGATTTCATAGGCCTGTTTGTAGAGTGGAGCATAAGGGCAAATGTCCCTAAGGGTGATATGCAGATCCAGCAAGATGCCAGGGTCCAGTTGAGAATTGCTTTGAACATGCCCATTGGTTACCTCCTCTGGATCATAGATATGGAGCTGGGCAAAAGAAAGCTGGAGACCATCTGGTGGTATGAGAGCACCCATGAGATAATGGAGTGTGCCATGAATGTGGAATGATGAAGGTCCAGATCCTTGGATAGCTTGATTGTCCACATCAACCCCCATAGAAGTAAATGTCAAAGTATTGTTATACTGGTGTATCTTCTTTTTGAACTGCCTGTGATCCTGAGGGTCATCAAAGAGATCCTGAAGAACACGTGGCCACTGCTGAATGGGAGGAAGGTTGATTTGACCCTGAAGGCAGCACATGCCAAAGTGAGGCTCACAAACACCAGAGTTGGAAAGCCTTTCTGAAATAAAATGAAGAGCATGGCAATTTGGGCATTGGATATTCATGGGTCCCAAAGAGTGGAGTTCAAGAGGCTCAGCATATGGTCTTCCATCAAAAGGAATACAATAGGGTGGTTGATGGGCAATGGAGTCATTAGAACTGCTAGATGAGCTGGAGCTGGAGTTATCAGAGCTACTAGAAGAACTTGAGCTGGCATCATTAGAACTGCTAGAGAAAGTGAAGCTGGAGTTATTAGAATTAGGATCAGGAGTGGATGGATGGTGTCTTGGTGATGAATGTCTGGATACAAATGACCTGGGTAAAGAAGGACCAGAAGGAGGGGGAGTGGAAGTGGAAGATCTTGGAGTAGAAGGATCATTAGGAGAATCAAGAGCTAGGAAGGGAGACCTTGAAGCAGGATCAGGCCTAGCAAATTAAGAAATCAGGATATTTTGATAAATATATATAATGAGCAAATGCTTACTGTCGTCTTACCTGATCTTGCTGATACTGTTCTGCTGAGCACTGACTATATTCTTATAAGGCCTGTCCAAGCAAAGCTTGAGAAAGCTATTGCACTTGATGAACTGCTTGTTGCTCTTGATGCTCATGCTCCTCTTCTTGTTGCTGCAATGCTTGTTGCTGCTCCTCAATAATCCTTTGGCGATGTAACTCCTGTTGGTGCAATAATTGCTGCTGCCTCTCAATGACTCTTTGGTGATCTAGCTCCTGTCTCTGCAATGCTCTTTGCTGTTCCTCAACAATCCTTTGATGATGTAGCTCCTGTTGTCTCAATGCCTCTTGCTGAAGCCCTACCAGCCTTTGATGCTCCTGTTCTTGTCTTTGCACCAGCTCTTGCTGCAACTGCATTTGGTGATAACACTCTTGCTCCTGCTGCTGTAGTTGTTGCAATCTCATGAAATGTTCTTGTTCTTGTTGCTGCTGAGCTTGCAAAAATATCTGGTGCTCTGCCTCATGTTGAAAATTAATGACATGCTGATGATTTTGTAGATTTTGTGGTGGAGGGAGGGCAGGACCAGGTTCAGGATGAGCAGCTGAGGAACGATTGCGTCTTTGATTGCACTGCCTGCTATGAGTCTGATTAAAGCCTTCCAATAAGCGAGCATTGTAATCCACCCGAGCACCCATTTGAGGATGAGGATAATTTTGAGGGTGTGGTGGTGGTGGCACAAATGCTTGATAAGGCAGTGGCTGATTTGGAGGAATAGGTGGCTGAGGAAAGGCAGATAGCATTGGAGGGGGAAATGGTGGTGGCATATTGACAGGAGGGAATGGATCTGACATCTGATTCCGGTACATACGCTGCATATCATGATGTGCAATCTGATGACAGGGTATGCCAGGATATTGGTGAACAGGAACAGGGGGATGGATCTAGAATTTATATTTAACATTTATACATTTATATAATAGATTAAAACAGAACAGACCCACCATCAAAGCAGCAGGCATATTTGATGGAGGTTGTATGGCAGGATGGGGATAATGATGGGATGGAGGAGAACCAAGCTGACGTTGGTCACGTTCAGCCTGGCGAGCAGCATTTTGGGCACGTTGGGGGGAGGTGGGAGGAGTGGACCTGATAGAAACAGATTTATATAAGATAACAACCAAGAATCCAGAAATACCTACATTTTAAATCAATGATTGAAATTTTTGAGATCCAAGGTATGGCACAGTTCAGATAGGAAAAGATCCAGGTAGGGAAAGGTCCAGGTAGGGAAAAGTCCAGGGAGAAAGGTCCAGGTCCAGGGGAAAAGGTCCAGGTCCAAGGGGAAAGGTCCAAGTCCAGAGGAAAAAGGTCCAAGTCCAGATAGGAAAGTCCAGGTATGGCCAGGTCTTCAGAAAGGTAGCCAAGGATGCACACCAATCCCTCTACCTTACACAGTAGTGTCAAGAGCTAACTGAATGGCAAGCAGAGCAGGAGTATGACAGAGATAAAGGCAAAATGCCTGAGACAAAATGAAAGATAACAGCAAGAATGAAATGACAGATCAAAGACCTATCAGTCTCCTTGGCAGCCTCCAATCAAGTCTCAACTCTGTAGTGCAATCAGAGGTCTCAAAGCAACCAGCAGACACACAGAGTTGAATCTGTGAAGCTAGGTAGTAGAGACTTGATGTCACTTCTTCCTGAAACTCTGATTTTCACTCCTGTCACCCTGGTAAAGCAAAGATCAAGTGCCTAATCCAAAGACTGACACTTTCACTCTGTTTTGGGTAGATCCTAGGTAGATCCTATATCCTGTATAATATTTAGTGGACCATAGAACAGCAGATATATGCATACCAGCAAGAAAAGGCCTTATTAGTGAATTAGATCTCTTATCAGATGGCAGCCAAAACACCATTCATTAAGGTATTAAACTCACAGAGATCACTTTCAGACTCCAGATGAATATATTTTATCAAGTTATGGGCAGGTATAGCAATGATGTAGGGAGGGAGTAGCTGAGTTGCAGTGGTTGGGTTGTGGTTGTGGTGCGATGTAGCTAGCTTATGTAAGCAAGAAGCATAGACCTACTGAACGGACAACAATTGTGGGCGCGAGCGGATGTCCATAAAAGGAAAACCACATGGCAATGGCGAAATACCTGACACAGTCAACCGCTACTCATCCTACTCGACCTACTTGACCTACTCGATCCACCTGAAAAAAGCGGCGGGTAAGTCACCCTCCCACGGCGTCCCCCACTAACTTATTGACTAGCTATTTTTCACCCGCAGTTGTACCTTTGGTACAATTATGTGAGTTTTTATTCCTAGAATTTACTATATTCTTCAAATTTTGTAAAGGCTTAATATGTATATACATATACTTTTAAAGATCAAATCAAGATAATGGTAATAATAATATTTTATACTTTATGAATATGTGGACAGGTGGCTGCAGTATAGCAATAATGTAGGTAGATCACCTTCATTTTCCAGTTCCAGCACACCCCCAGTTGCACTGTTCTAACCAAACACAGTTTCCAGTCCTCCCACATGACCTGCTTAGCTATTTTGACAATAATCCAAGTTTTTATTGCTAGAGTTTACCTGTGAGGTTATCCTTTTAATAAGGGTAAAAATGCTCATCTGTTACATTGAATATGCTGGGTCCACAGGAGACTCCTGATTTAGTGAAGTGATGGATGAGTTTGCAAGCTAACAACTGCCATCAGCCTTGTTCCTCAGCTTCAGGCAGGTCAGCTTGCAAACTTACCCATCGGTTCACTAAATCAGGAG
>JBBPQV010000373.1:0-23160 GCA_038092675.1 Boletus rufocinnamomeus
TGTTGGCAACCTCAAATCTAATAAAGACTTGGGCCACTCAATCACACAAACTGACTGTAGAGAGAAGAGATAGTTGAGAGGGAATCCCAACAAGAACTTGACTAGAGTTCTTGGGGCGTTGGATTCAAAGTATATATATGTTTTACATGTTTGTAACTATTATGATGCTGGTCCGTGTGCGTGAGGCTATGTAATGATGAATCGTGTGAGTATTAGTAACATAGGATGAGTAATGTAAACGGAGATTAATAGAAGGCAGTGCTAGACATTCTAGACTGACAGAGATTAAATACATGAGGTTGACAGGTGTTATAGGTCTAGACCTAATTCGCATGGTCACGTGATGAGAAAAGATAAGGTCACGTGATTTGTGAAAGTGTGAAAGTGATCACGTGACTAGAAAAGAAAGGGGTGAGAAAAGGGGTTCGTAACACCGGTGAAACAGATAAGTGTTATGACTTATTCTTTTCTTCATTTCCTTCTCCTTTCTTTTGGCCTACTGGCTTCACACATGTAAACTCCTGTCATTCATCAGCAACTGGGTTGTTCTAGCCCCCCCCCCCCCCATGATATCTTTCTTCTATCACAGTTCTACTGGTTTCTATTGCCTTCCAGCACTTTCTATGAACTTGTTCTACCACTTTCCACCAAGTTCCATAGGCTGTATTACTAGGACCCTCCATCACTTTCTAGTGGTTTCTGTTTGCTTACTCATCATTGAGGCTAGGGGATATATAAACCTCACACCTATACTTCTATAGTTTCTTGGTCTTGGTCTACTTTGTTCACCATCATCTAAATCCCTGGTACTAGATGTCTAGTACTTGAAACCCTTGAATTAGTCTTTGTACTACTATTGAGTGTATGCTTGACTACCTTGAACCTTTGAACCCTTGGAGGCACTTCATGTCACCTCAACCCCTTTGCCCTAGTCCACCCTTGTTAAAGAAGTCTACACTTGCCTCTACCCAAGTCAAGTGTAACAATAAGGAAATATATATGAGGGCAGATACAAGAGATGCAGGATGGATCAGAACAACAAGGCTGAGTGTACAGCTGAGGAGCAGTGTCTGTCAGATTAAATAGGATTAAAGCAGAAGAATACAAAACAGATCAGGAAAAGTAGGAACAGATGGACAGAATTGGATAAAAGAGGTAATGTTGTTATGAACCCTTTTTCTCACCCCTTTTCTTTTTAGTCACATGACTGTGTGAACTAGGCCTAGACCTATAACACATGTCAACCTCATGTAATTAATCTCTGTCAGTCTAGAACAACTAGCATGGCCTCTATTTAATTTCTGTCTACTTTACTCAGCATAGTTTACTAATACTCCCACATGTCATCATAACATAGCCACATGCACACAGAACAGCATCATAATAGATACAAACATGTAAAACTTATAAATACTTTGAATCCAATGCCCCAAGAACTCTAGTCAAGTTCTTGTTGGGATTTCCTCTTAACTATCTCTTTTCTCTATCAGTCTGTATTAGATTTGAGGTTGCCAACATAAGAACTTGACTAGATCCACTTCCACCACTCAATCCACCCTTACTCTCATTATTGTTACACACAGCCTCTAGTGTCAAAGGGAAAAACAGCTGAACTCAAGGCTTAACAAGATCTTTTACCACCTTTACCCTTTGTTGTGCACTTGCACCCTCTTCCTTTATATGTATACCTGCCCTACATGGGTATGAAGGCATTTAGCTATCAAGAGCAATGCAGGACTGAGCTCAAGCACTCTTAATTGGTTTAAACACCAGTCCAAACCCCTTTAGACTTCTTTCCGCTACATGTGAGTGTCCTTGTGTGGCACACCTTTTTTTTACATTTACTTCATATGTTGTTGTAGTGCAAGAGCAGTACTGTGTCCACCCAACTCCATAGTATGCTACCATTTTTGAGAGTGAAGTCAGGAAGGTTTTTGACCTGATTTACACCTAGTGGAGTGAGAAGATCCTCCTAGGAATTTTTGTTGCAAGTGGTCTCAAGCTAACACTGGCAGGACTCATCAAGGCTACACCAAACCAAAGAAGTATGAGCAGAGGAGAGAAAGAGTAGAGGCAAATACGATGTCTTCCTTAATGCACTCGCAAGGACGTAGGTCGCAAGGCACAAATGGATTAGACTGGGGAGTCCAGTTGACTACAGCTAGTTTATATAAGTTACAGGATGGTGCATGGACCATAGGGTTCATGGGAAAGACTACTTGATATAGATAAGTGAAAGAAGATGTCGTGAGAGAAAGAAAATGATGATGAGAAAGAAAGAACGGAAATTAATAAGGTGTGTGTGCAGCGTGTTTGTCTAGACCATAGGTCACGTGTAGTTTCCCATGGTCACATGCACATCACATGACTTCGAAGTCTGAAAGATGTAAGGTAAGTGTGCGAATGTGCTAAGTTAAAAAGTTTTAAAATATAGTATATCATAACAATTTTTATGTTACCATTTTACAGATGATCAAAGCCAAGGACATAACCATCCTCATCAAAAAGAGATCTCCATCTCCCTATGAAGCATTTTCCTTCAACTATGATCCAAATGACACTCTCAACATTGGGATAAAACAAGAAGACAAATTCCCACCACACTTCTTTGATTTCCTACAAGCTGGATTCACATGTGGCTACAAATCACTACACTCTTACAAAGTAGAAGCCCACTTTGAACTTAGGAGGTTAGAAGAAGAACTAGCCCAACCTGTTGTATTGGGAAGACCAATGAGGACTATAAAGACCCTCACATCTCCCCACCGTCCTCACCAACTCCTCAACCAACAATATCCACAGATGCACATGTTGCCACCCTCAAGGCACAATTAGCAGCCCTTACACAACAGCTGCAACAACTTGCACTGCAAGTGGCATACAAATGACCAACACTGAGGTCAAAGTTTCAGAGAAGGTTGAAGTAGTTCCTGACCCAAAATTATATGATGGGAGCTATGACAAGTTTGACAAATGGATAATTCATCTCCGCATCTACATTGATGAAAATTTAGAAACTTTTGACATGCACAAAAAGAAAGCAATAGCCATGCTTTCATGAATCAGCTCCAAAGAGGGCAAAGACAAAAAAGGAGCAGGCATGTGGGTCCAAAACCAACTCTTTAAATATATGAAGGGATCACTCCACATGTGGCCCAATGATGATGAGCTTATAGCACTCCTCAAAGACAGGTTTAAACCCAGCATGGATGCTGATAATGCTACAGTATGGACCAATTGACCTGAATGAAACAGGGTCCAAGGGAATGCACTGAGTCATCTCTAACTTGGTGGGTAGCTTAATACGAGCGGTCACAATGCAGAGACAACATGGGAGTATACCTCCTAGAAAAGAATATCTGCAATGAAATTATTAAACACATCTTTGTCAATGGCCAAAGGAAGAAGTATGTCATCCCATACTTAATAGAAATCAAGAAGACTGGGAACCTTCTTGAATCCTTCACTCTAAGGAGCAACCAAGGATGAGTCTGGCAGCAGCAGACACAATAAGGAAGCTCATCAGGAGCACATACATATGGTGGCCATGGTGAACCCATGGACATAAACACCATTCACACCACAAAGGCAAGTGCTTTAACTGCCAAGGACCCCATATGGTTAAGAATTGTCCAAAGAATGTGGGGAATGCAAGTTCCTTGGGGGCAGGCATTGTTACGAACCCTTTTTCTCACCCCATTCTTTCTAGTCATGTGACACCCTTTCACACTTTCACAAATCACGTGACCTTATCTTTTCTCATCACGTGACCGTGTGAACTAGGTCTAGACCTATAACACGTGTCAACCTCATGTATTTAATCTCCGTCAGTCTAGAATGTCTAGCACCGCCCCTTATTAATCTCTGTCTATATTACTTAGCTTAGTTTACTAATACTTGCATGATTCATCATTACATAGCCTCACACGCATGGACCAGCGTCATAATAAGTACAAACATGTAAAACGTATATATACCTTGAATCCAACGCCCCAAGAACTCTAGTCAAGTTCTTGTTGGGATTCCCTCTCAACTATCTCTTTACTCTACAGTCAGTTTGCATGATTGAGTGGCCCAAGTCTTTATTAGATTTGAGGTTGCCAACATAAGAACTTGACTAGTTTCACTTCCGTCACTCAATCCTCTACCTTCTTCATCGTTACACGCGGCCCCTAGCGTTAAAGGGAAAACAGCCGGACTCGAGGCTTAACGAGATCTACCCTTATCCTTTTACCCTTCTCACGCACTTGTGCTACACGTTTCTTTTACGTATACCTACCCTATATGGGTGTGAAGGCACTTAGCTATCTAGGGCGGTGCAGCACTGAGCTCGAGCGCTCTTAATTGGTTTAAATACCAGTGCAAAAACCCTTCAGACTTCTTTTCGCTACGTGCGAGTGTCCTCATGTGACACACTTTTTTTTCTATGCTTTACCTTATACGTTGTTGTGGTGCAAGAGTGGTATTGTGCCCACCCAACTTTGTATTATGATATTTTCTACGGCGAAGTCAAGAAGGTTTGACTTGATTTGCACCTAGTGGAGTGAAAAGATCCTCCTAGGAATTTTTACGTACACCTTCTCCGGATGATCAAAGCCGAGGACATCTCTATCCTCATCAAGAAAAGATCTCCCTCACCATATGAAGCCTTCGAGTTTAACGAAGACCCAAACGACGCTATCGAAATCAAACAGGAAGAAGAGTTCCCACCCCACTTCTTCGATTTCTTACACGCAGGCTTTACAAGAGCCAAAGAAGAATTTCACCCTTACGAAGCAGAAGCCTGGTTTGTCTTACGACAACTAGAACAAGAATTAGCCCAACCTGTCATTCAGAGAACCAACAGGACACTACAAGACCGACAAAGACTACGAAAGCCCAACACACTCCCCACTGTCCTCACCAACCCCACACCAACAAACAATGTCCGCAGATGCCACCCACATTGCTGCACTCGAGGCACAGCTTCTGGCCCTTACGAACCAGCTGCAACAACTCACCAACAGCAGCGTACAAAACACAAACACTGAGGTTAAAATCTCAAAGAAAGTCGAGGTTGTTCCAGACCCAAAGCTCTATGACGGGAGCTATGACAAATTTGACAAATGGATAATTCATCTCCGCATCTACATCGATTCAAATGAAGAAACGTTCGACACGGACAAAAAGAGAGCAATAGCCACGCTCTCATGAATCAGGTCCAAAGAGGGCAAAGACAAAAATGGAGCAGGAATGTGGGCACAGAACCAACTCTCCAAATACATGAGAGGCTCCCTCCACATGTGGCCTGACAACGATGAACTCATGACGTTGTTAAAAGATCGTTTCAAACCCGGCATGGATGCCGACAATGCAATGGACCAGCTCACATGTATGAAGCAAGGTCCCAAGGAATGCACCGAGTCCTTCCTAACTCGGTGGGTTGCACAGTACGAAAGGTCTCAATGCGGAGACAACATGGGGGTTTACCTCCTAGAAAAGAACATCCGTGAAGAGATCATAAAACACATCTTCGTCAACGGCCAAAGGAAGAAGTACGTGACCCCGTACTTAATAGAAATCAAGAAGACTGGGAATCTTCTTGAATCTTTCGCTCTACGGAGCAACCAAGGACGAGTCTGGCAGAACCAGACACAAGGAAGCTCCTCGGGAGCACATACTTACAGCGGCTGTGGCGATCCCATGGACATAGATGCCGTATGCACCAGCAAAGGCAAGTGCTTCAACTGCCAAGGACCGCATCTGGTTAAAGATTGTCCAAAACCCAGAAAGGAATGTGGAGAATGCAAGTTCCTTGGGGGCGGGCATAGCAGAAGGTGCAGCAAATATCGCAATGTATGTGCGAATACGAGCGATTCATCTAGCACAAATGAGGATGCTGGAAAGGGAGCTGGGACCGATGTGAGAATGAAGCAGGTTGCAGCCATGGACTTTGAGGCTACCAAGGCCTATTTTGCAGACTTCTTGGCTAACGAGTCGGGAAAAGAGTAAAGTCGTGGAACGAACCGGGTGTTCTTGCAACTAAGGACAAAAAGAAAATAAATAAATCTACAAAAAATAGTTTTTCTGTACTTTCTTCCTATGTCGATTATGGAGAAGAAGAACACGAGTTCTTCGACTCCCAAAATAGGACATTAAATTATGATACAAATGACGAACTCTCTACTTCTCAAACCCAGACTGGGTCTCACAAAAGTGAGCTTGCTGCAGGGGAATGCAGGCTTAATTCAGTCAAGAAAAATATATAAAAAATTACTATGAACAATGATATCTATGAAACCCCGGAATGGATCTGTCTCAGATCTGTTAAAACAAAACGAGAAATCAACCTCGAAATCAAGATAGCCTTGGCTACAACCAAGTACAAGATGCACGACACACATGCGCTCCTAGACAGTGGAGCTAACGGCATTTTTGTAGACGCCAAATGGGCCAAGGACAACAAACTTTCGCTTATGAAACTCACACGACCCATACCCGTATTCAACGTGAATGGAACAAAGAATTCCGCAGGAGATATCTCCCACACCGCGGAAATTATCATCAACTACCAAGGACATCGTGAGAAATTAGTAGCAGAAGTAACCGACCTGGGAAAGAACCCAGTAATTCTAGGATACACGTGGCTGTCCAAACACAACCTGGAGATCGACTGGCAAACAGGATCAGTACGACTCACACGTTGTCCAAGGACATGCTACCTCTTATCCGACAGACCTGTATTCATCAGAACCCTAGAAGAAAGGGAAATGAACGACATGCCATATGTTTACCAACGTCTAAAGAAAGTAACGACTGAGCAGCAGCAGAGTGCGCTGGTTACTGAAAAGACTGTGGAACAAATGGTACCCAAGGAATTTCACAAATTTCTAGACGTATTCTCCAAAAAGCACTCTGAAAGGATGCCTGAGAGAAAACCTTGGGACCACACAATAGACATGAAGCCTGGATTTAAGCCTAAAAAGGGAAAACTTTACCCTATGTCTGTCGAGGAACAAAAGGAAGTTTCCAACTTTGTAGATGAACAATTACGAAAAGGCTACATCCAACCATCCAAATCTCCACAAACGTCACCAGTCTTCTTTATTCCCAAGAAAGATGGAAAGAAACAAATGGTACAAGATTACCAATACCTAAATGAATGGACGGTAAAGAACAACTACCCACTGCCGCTGATCTCCCAATTGGTTGACCGATTGCAGGGTGCGAAATTGTTCACAAAAATGGATCTCAGATGGGGATACAACAACGTACGCATCAAAGAAGGCGATGAATGGAAAGGTGCCTTTGTTTGTCATAGGGGAAGCTATGAACCATTGGTTATGTACTTCGGTCAAACCAATTCCCTGGCCACATTTCAGGCCATGATGAATGACATCTTCCATGACATGCAAGCAGTCATCATTATATACATAGACGACATCCTTGTGTTCACTAAAAATGAGAACCAAGAGGAACACGATGCGATCATTCTAGAAGTCCTCAAGCACTTACAAGAAAACGACCTATTCATAAAACCAGAAAAATGCACATTTCGTACCAAGAAAATCGATTTCCTAGGCATGATTGTCTCAGAGGAAGGAATCAAAATGGAACCCAGCAAAGTCGAAGCTATCCAAAAATGGCCGGTTCCCACGAATGTAAAAGGAGTATGAAGTTTTCTTGGACTCACCAATTTTTACCGACGATTCATTAAGGACTTTTCTATTGTGGCTAGACCACTAAATAACCTCACAAAAAAGAATCTCACGTGGAGATGGACAGAAAAAGAACAAAACACATTTGACACGCTGAAAGAAGCTTTCATTACAGCTCCTGTCCTCACCTATCCGGATAATGATTGTCAATTCCAGCTAGAATGCGACACCTCGGACTTTGCAACAGGAGCAGTACTATCTATAGAAAAAGAAGGAAAATGACATCCAGTAGCATTCTCGTCACACTCTATGACACCAGAACAAAGGAACTACCCGATTGCCGATAAAGAAATGTTAGCTATTATTCACGCACTCGAACAATGGCGCCATCATTTAGAAGGTGTTGAGAAATCATTTGAGATCTGGATGGACCACGCCAATCTCCAATACTTTATGAAATCTCAGGACCTCAACCAACGACAAGCACAATGGGCACAATATTTATCTAGATTTAATTATGAACTTATTAAGAAACCTGGCACCTCCATGGGAAAAGCTGACGCACTCTCATGAAGAGAAGATCACGCTGCAGGAATAGATCAAGACAATAAAGGAGTCATGGTCATACCCGCAGAACGCGTACGAGCCAACGAAGTAACTTATATCCACAGAGAAGAACAAAAGATCTTAGATCAGGTAAAGACCGCACAATCCACGCTTCACGAGTCATCCCTTTCAGGATTTGAAATTGACGATGAAGGTTTCACTAAATTAAATGGAAAAATCTACGTGCCTGGGGAAGAAAGTACATAATCTCCGCCAGGATATCATCGAACTACATACTTCCTATTAATAAAAAAAAGTGGTAAATGAAATAAACATGAATTGATCCTGCACTTTCTCATGCATACACAAGCACTTACAAACTATCAGTGAAAGAGTTATGACAACAAAAATAACAAAGAAGAATAAGTAGCATTCTCATTTTAAATCCACATCAGACCACTTACTGGCTGTCAATGGGAAAGCAACACAATGCATGCTGATTAGCAGCTTTCTCATCTACATTGGACCACTTACTGCCTATCAATGGGAGAGCAGCAGAAGGCATACTGATCAGCACCATTCTCATTTAAATCCACATCAGACCACTTACTTCCTATTAGTTGGAGAGTAGCAAGAGGCATGTCAATGAGCAGCATTTTTATTTCAAATCCATATCAGATCACTTACTGCCTAGTATCAATAGAAGGGCAGTAGAAGGCATGCTGATCAGCAGCATTCTCATTTCAAATCCACGTCAGACCACTTACCCACTATCAATGGGAGAGCAGTAGGAAGCATGCCAATGAGCAGCATTCTCCTTTTGAATCCACATCAAACCACTTACTGCCTATTAATGGAAGAGCAGGAGGTATGCTGGTCAGTAGCATTCTCATTTCAAATCCACATCAGACCATTTACAAACTATCAATTAGAGAGTAGCAGGAGGCATGCTGATCAGCAGCATTTTTATTTCAAATCCACATCAGACCACTTACCCACTATTAATGGGAGAGCAGCAGGAGGCATGCTGATCAGCAGCATTCTTATTTCAAATCCATATCAGACAACTTACAAACTATCAATAGGAGCAGAAGGCATGCTAATCAGCAGTATTCTCATTTCAAATACACATTAGACCACTTACTGGCTATTAATGGGAGAGCAGCAGGGGGCATGGTGATCAGCAGCATTCTCATTTCAAATCCACATGAGATCACTTACCGGCTATCAATAGGAGGGTAACAGGAGGCATGCTGGTCAGCACCATTATTCTCACTTCAAATGCACATCAGACTACTTACTGCCTATTAATGGGAGACCAGTAGAAGGCATGGTGATCAGTAGCATTCTCACTTCAAATCCAGATCAGATCACTTACATCCTATCAATAGGAGAGCAGTAGGAGGCATGCTGATTAGCAGCACTCTCATTTCAAATCCATATCAGACCACTTACTGGCTGTCAATGAAAGAACAACAAAAGGCAGGCTGATCAGCAGCATTCTTATTCCAAATCCACATTGGATCACTTACCCACTATCAATGGGAGAGCAACAGGAGGCATGCTAATCAGCAGGATTCTCATTTCAAATCCACATCAGACCACTTACTTCCTACCAATGGCAGAGCAGCAGGAGGCATGCTAATTGATGGCATTCTCATTTCAAATATGAGACCACTTATTGGCTATAAATGAAAGAGTGGCAGGAGATATGCTGATCAGCAGCATTTTCATTTCAAATGCACATCAGACCACCTACTGGCTATAAATGGAAGAGCAGCAGGAGACATACTAATCAGCAGCACTCCCATGTCAAATCCACATCAGACCACTTACTGGCTGTCAATGGAAGACATGCTGATGAGCAGGACCCCATTTCAAATCCATATCAGATCACATACATCCTATGTATCAATGGGAGAGCAGCAGGAGGCATGCTGATGAGCAGGATTTTCATTTCAAATCCACATCAGATCACTTACACCCTATCAATTGGGAAGGAACAGGAGGCATGTTGATCAACAGCATTCTTATTTCAAATCTACATCAGACCACTTACAAGCTATTATTGAAATGCACAGATCATAGGCCCATAGATAATGTACTGCCTCAAAATGCACACTTGGTCACCTACAAACTATAATTAGAATAACAGTTGTAGAGATGATCAAGAGGTTGTCAATAGAATTTTGGTTTATATCCACAACCCACTTACTTCCTTTATACTCAACAATCATTGCATACACTGATATGTGATCATCAGTTTTGTCTTTCAAACATATATCAAATGACTTACCCCCTATCATGTTGTATGAAAAAAAAAGTTAGTCTATCAGCCACATTCCCTCTCAATATATATCATATAACTTACTGCCTAAAAGTAAAGGAATAACAATAGACATTACAGTAATGGATGTCAGCCTATCAGTTACACACACTCTCAATACATAGTATCATATAACTTACTGACTGAAAGTAAAGAAAATAACAGTAGATGTGACATGAATCCATTACTATCATGCTGATTTGTATATATTCCTATATGACCTACCTCCTTTGGATTCATTAGTAACACTTTTGTTCATGTATCCATCAGATTACTCACTTTCTATTAGTGCAGAAGCAATAGCATAGGTGACAATGAGTTCAGTAACTTCATTTGTTTGTCATGACTTACATACTGCCAATATAATAAATCATGTGAGTTTGTCATCATTGCAATATATCATATATATCACTTACTCTCTTCAAAGAATAAATGAAAACATCAATCAGTCAGCCTTTTTTTCAATCTAACATCATGTTAGTTACCTAATAACAATCCATCAATACCATTCAAGCACAGAATCATTTTATATTGTAATAAATGATTGACATGCAAAATCTTATGTACCTGTGTGTGTGGAAACCAACTTGCCAATGCTCCAACTAGATCAAGATCATTTTCTTCAGTGGTCCTGAACTCAACATAAGGCACCAACACACTTCATGATATTAATATATACAGTAATCCTTTATATTCAAAAACTGCATCACTCACTATTTGACTGCATGCTGAATGCATAACAGGATATTCCTCTCCTGTGCTATAATCAACAACATCTGCAATGATTCATCATCCAATGTAGCTGCAGTCTGTTTCAACAGTATGTTACATCCTGCATCAGATTTATCCATGCCTTGGAATAGAATCAACTGAATAGAATAGAAACAAGAGCACATGCATACAAACTTTCCAGTTGCACAGATGCCTGTGGAGGAAATGCCATCTTGCACAAATCCCCCCATATATTTCTCTTGTCAAAATTCTCTTGAGCTTGTTTCCTCCACCTCATAAGTTGATCCTTTGTAGATAGTAGGAGAGCATCACATTTAGTGAACAGTACCACAACTGGAACTAGTATCCAAACCAATAAGCTCAGAAGGCATTGTCAACAAGAATTCATCACCATTGCTAGTGTCACATTCACCAAAGAACATTTCCTCTGCAACAGTAACAGCATGATGAAATTGATCCATTGGAATGCAGTACCTGCTTATATCAATGTAGTAATCAGAATCCAACATAACATACCCACCCACCATATGGCATGGATCCACTTCCTGAGTAAAGTTGTGTCTGCACACTCTGTGATGAAGTTCTTCATTTTCTCAAACTCATCCTCACAGCCAGCCTCGAAACCATGAGAGTCATGAAAAACAAATTTCTCATTGCTTTTGAAGACCATCTGATAATTGATGTCATGGAGTCCTCGCTGTGGAAAGTGAGATGGGTTGCAAAGGCCCTACAATGACATTCATGGTAGCTGTGACACTCGCCTCCCTGGACCCCTTGATCACAAAATTAACCTGATCGCACGTCGATAGCATCAGCACCCACTATATCCCATCCACGTAAACCATACCTTTTCCCCTTGATCGTCGTAGATCTCCGGATCTTCCGTCGAGTTGCGGATTTTCTGAAGGATGGTCGTCTTGTCTGCATTCGCCTAAACGGCCAAGGATGAGATATAATCACTTATGACGACCCGTAAACTTCTTCGTGCCATGGCTTTGCGAATGACTGCTCCTGCAATGGGAAGCGAGAAGGTAACCCCGATCGAGTCATCAATGAGTGGGACCAGTGGAGAGATCAATGACATCACAAGATCCCTGTGCGCCCCTCGTCAAGGCATTGTCACGGAGCATGGAAGGCTCTGATTTGCGAGACGGCCTGACCATCCCGAATAGCATGCACCCTAAGATTTGAACCTATCGCATTGTAGGGCATCTTGCAGCGTTAAACATCATAACATGTGACAGGACAGTTTCTCACCATTTTCGAGTCACTAAGGTCTCAATCCTGAGTGTCCTGACGTATAACAAGCAGGTACCCTTCCACTTCATCACTGGAAAATGTCAGGCTTGTGCCGAGGTTCCTCCGGGATCATAGGGTGACGCTTAGAACTGCAACGGTGCAGTAACAAGGGTTTACTCGTCTTCCCTAGTCTACAAGGCTACGCGATCGGCGGGATGAGGCGAGGCGTATGCTATGGCGAGGTCAACCTTTGCATCGATGCCTTCCCGCTGTGCCATTCCAGCGATCTACAATGGCGCATCACGCTCGATGCTCGATACTCCGGTGCTCGCGCACCACAGCAGAGGATGGATTGGCTTTGACGTACTGTTCGATCTGTGAGATCGTAACCTTGACGAAATGCTTTCGCGACCCAGGGTCAAAAGCGGCGATCTGTCCAGCAGGTCGAGCTGCGTCAGTACCACAAGTAGAACTACAACGGGTTGGTGGTATCTTCAAATACTGACAGATTGCGACCATTTGGTTTACGCACTATCGCTCAGCAGACTTTTCGTTCTCTCTCGCAGGAATCCGTCGGTGCCGGCTTCGGTAAACCGCCCCTTGGCATACGGAACTGCGAGGCACACCCTGAAGTCTTTGCTCAGTTACGTTCTGATCATCACGGGATGCCTTACCGAATGGGATGCAGTTTACCCCTCAAGTTTTCCTTTTTCTCGTCGATCACCGACGAAACGTTTCACTTTATCGATGTTCTTCTGCCTCAAATCCGAGGCTATCGTGGAGAGCGAAAGGCGCGTTGTTCGCTGCGATGAATTCGCGGTCAATGTACCTTTGTCTCGTTAGCTATCGGAAACATCCCGGAAAATATGGCTGAGTACGCAATCGTCGCAGGAAGAGTAGACTCGCCACATCGTTGAACACAAACATTTTTTGAATCAACTTTCCAGCACCGCTCTGGAAGTTTTGACCATCAGTGACCAGCCATTGTCGAATATGTGGAAAGATAAAGTGCATTTCCTATGATTAATATTCGGAAGCTTCGAGCGATCAGCTGGTGTGGTGATTGAAGAGCATAAAAACGCTCACCGAGGGCATATGGGATGTCATACTAGTACTGGAGTCTGGTGTGGTCCAAGTAGCGGTCATCGTGAGAACTTGCGCTGGGGCCGACGAAGACAATTCAAACGTTCAAGTTCGAAGAGAAATCGAAGATGATAATTATATCCGCTCCGCATATCGCACCCAGTTTCCAGCCAAGTATACACATAGTCTGACCGAGCAGGAATTGAATGAAAACAGATATCGTACACTTCAACCATCAACGTCGGGTTGCCCAGTGAATCGCATTTCGACAAGCCACCGCTCACTCGAAAAACCCTTGGAAACTGAACTGCCGCGGTTCCTTTCCCTCGCGCGCCCATCCAGTGTAATCTGCCGTCAGCAAGGCTGCCCTCAAGAACAAAGAACCATCCAGCAACTCCGCATCCTCCAACTCGGTGCCCTTGAAGTAGCCTGCGGGACGCGTACCATACAGGGTGTCAAAGTGAGCAAACGCGCGTTGAATCTTGATGAGGTGATCCATGGGATGAGCGATGGCTGATTGCAAGATGGGTAAGAACGGATTCGGGATTGGGGTCGTTTCGGTGGTGAGAGGGGTTCCTGGCGCGGGAGTTGCAGCAATCGAGGGTTCTACCGACGTGGTCGTCATGAAATACTTGATATTCAAGGCTGGTCGACCACGCATGACCCACACTGCAAGCACTGTGAAGAGATAGCCACGCAAGAGCAAGACTTGGGATCGTGGAGAGAGGTACGCGATCAGCGAAGAGAGAAAGAGGCTCGAGGTCACCATGTGCATTCCTATCCAGCACACCAATCAGTCAAATTTTGTTCACTATCAGGAGAGGTCACGCACAGTAAGAAGTCAGATCTGTGGCCATTTGGTGTCAGCCCACCGACTCCGTAAACCAAGGAACATAACCAGACGAGCTCCCCTATCTTACGCCCCACTTCACCTGGCTGGTTCAGATCGATGGTCCATTGTTCGGCATGTTCCCTGATCGTGGGGGAATACTCGGTGAGTATTTCTTTGAACTGTTTAACGTAGTCCGCAGATGCCTTGCGATTCAATCTGTCATCTTTCAGTATGCGTGCCACGATGTCGAATGCGTGTACACCGCCAGTCTTGGATACAACAGGGGTACTGGTAGCGGCTGGGCCATCCAACGCGAAAGACGAAAGGCGGTTTGCAATCTGGTCCATACTATTCGTGGAAATGGGTGCAAGAAGGGAAGGGAGATGTGATCTCCTGACATCCACATCGTGAATTGCCGCCATCGCGAGACCTTGAGAGGCGACTTAGGATACTCATCACTGTGCAATACTTCGCATCACGTACCTTCGACGACCATCCCTTTCAAACCAAACTCGACCCCATATCCAACATGGATGAAAGGGTGCAAGAAGCCGCCAAAGAAACGGGCCAACATTTCAGGCTGGGCATTCGCATCTCTTCCTTTCTGGAAGTTGTATTTCTCAGAAAAGATAAACTCTTCGAGTGTGTTTGCAGCGCTCTGTACAGAGATTTGCTTGGAAAAGAAGGTGACATAGCCTTGGTAGAAACTGATGCCTGTGTTAAACGAAGAGACCTGTTGCAGGGAGTTCGATAACTTACTTTTCGTCCCCCAAGTGGTCAACGAAATTATCTTCAGTGATAGGCTCGGGAGACTCGAACGCAGGGCGTTGAACGTCACCATCACGCTTGTAGTAATCTTTGATGATCGCCGCGGATCCACCTAGAGCATAGATCGCGAGTGCGCGATGCGTGACGTGGCTGATCATGGGTCAACATTATTCCTCAGGTTTGACGGAGAATTAGGGACACACGTACTTGTGAAAACGCAGATGGTTAAAGTAAATATGATAACGCTGGTGGTTGTCTTTGAGGACGTCCCGGAGAGCAGCGAGTGACTCCGGGTTCGCCCCCGGCAGTCTCTGTGGGGAAAGAGGCGAAGGAGGAAGAGATGGTGCGGGGAAGAGTTCGTCGAGCCTCTGTTGCGTTGTACCGTTGGACGACATTATCCGATAAAGGTGGTCAGGGTTGCTATGATGTCCCATGATATCGGATAATGTGCCACCTCTCGGTGTTTATAATTTGTGAGATGACCTCACTCATGCTCAAGCTCAGGCTGCCAGTGGGTGTCCAGTGGCAGCACTGCTAAGGCATGCAGTGACCTCTCGAAGGGGCAGCCTGGCGAAATGTTTAATGACAGATGTTCCTGAGCCCCGGGTTCTTTCGCTCACTGTCCTCTTCGTTAGGAAACTGGGAGTCCGGTGTTCGGAGGGAGGGGATCAGATGTCCGAACCGTTGCCAGGCACATGTGATACCTTTCGACATGTGTGTCCAGTTTCGGGGCGATATTTTTTTGGAACAAGTGGTCATAATAAATGGCGACGAACTGGATAAACTACAACGAATAACAGTGACTGAGCAGGGAGTCGCGAACTGAATGAAAACATATATCGTACACTCGAGCTATCATCGTCCGCATATTCCAAGTCACTGCTCACGCACGAAACCCTTCGAGACTGAACTGCCGCGGTTCCTTTCCCTCGCGAGCCCATCCAGTGTAATCTGCCGTCAACAAAGCAGCTCTCAAGAACAAAGATCCATCTAGCAACTCCGCGCCCTCCAACTCCGTGCCCTTGAAGTAGCCTGCGGGACGCGTACCATACAGGGTGTCAAAGTGAGCAAACGCGCGTTGAATCTTGATGAGGTGATCCATAGGATGAGTGATGGCCGATTGCAAGATGGGTAAGAATGGATTCGGGATTGGGGTCGTTTCGGTGGTGAGAGGGGTTCCTGGCGCGGGAGTTGCAGCAATCGAGGGTTCTACCGACGTGGCCGTCATGAAATACTTGATATTCAAGGTTGGTCGACCGCGCATGACCCACCACATGAGAACTGTGAAGAAATAGCCACGCAAGAGAAGGACTTGGGATCGTGGAGAGAGGTACGCAGTCATTGAAGAGAGAAAGAGGCTCGAAGTCACCATGTGCATCCTATCCAACGCACGAATTAGTTGGATCGCTTTACTATCATCAGCGTGTCAAAGGAGAAGTTACGCACAGGAAGAAATCGGATTGGTGGCCATTTGGTGTCAATCCTCCGACTCCATAGGCCAGGGAGCTTAACCAAACGAGCTCCTCCATCTTACGTTCGAGTTCACCTGGCTGATTCAAATCGATGGTCCATTGTTCGGCATGTTCCCTGACCGTAGGGGAATACTCAGCGAGTATTTCTGAATACTGGTTGACGAAGTCCCCAGATGGCCTGCTCTTCAATCTGTCGTCTTTCAATATGCGTGCCACGATGTCGAATGTATGGACACCGCCAGTCTTGGATATAGTAGGAGTACTGGTGGCGGCCGGGGCATCCAACGCGAAAGACGCAAGGCGATTTGCAATGTGGTCCACATCACTCGTGGAACTGGGAGAAAAACGGGAAGGGGGAACGGTTCCCCTGATATTCACATCGTGAACTGCCGTCATCGCGAGACCTTGAGTGACAGTGTTGACTTAAGTCTCATCCTTGTACAGCATTTCACATCACGCACCTTCAGCAAGCATCCCTTTCAAACCAAACTCGACTCCATATCCAGCATGGATGAAAGGGTGCACGAGTCCGCTAAAGAAACGGGCCAACATTTCGGGTTGGATATTCGCATCTCTTCCTTTCTGGAAGTTGTATTTCTCAGAAAAGATAAATTCTTCGAGTGTGCTTGCAGCACCCTGTTCAGATATTTTCTTGGAAAAGAAGGTGACATAGCCTTGGTAGAAACTGGTGCATGTGTTGAACAAGGTGATCCGTCGTGGGAAGGATGGTAACATACTTTTCATCCTTCAAATGGTCAACGAAATTCTCTTCAGTGATAGGCTCTGGAGATTCGAACGCAGGGCGCTGGATGTTACCATCACGCTTATAGTAATCTCTGATGATCGCCGCGGATCCACCTAGAGCATAGATCGCAAGTGCGCGATGCGTGATGTGGCTGATCACGGGTCAACGTCATTTCTCGTGTTTGATGGAAATATACATACTTGTGGAAACGCGTATAATTGAAGAAAATGTGATAACGCTGGTGATTGTCTTTGAGGACGTCCCGGAGAGCAGTGAGGGACTCCAGGTTCGCCCCCGGCAGTCTCTGTGGGGAAAGGGGCGAAGGAGGAAGGGATGGTGCAGGGAAGAGTTCGTCAAGTTTCTGTTGCATTGTACCGTTGGACGACATGGTGAAGGTGTTCGGTGCTGCTAGCAGTGTCCCAGGAATCGTGCCCCTCTGTATTTATAGCTTGCGAGACACCGACAGCCTGCTGCTGCCTTTTTCAGTGACTTCCATCAGCTGCGCACCGTTCTCACACAAGCAGTTAAAGCATGTGACCTCTTGTTGCAAATCGGGGACAGGAGTGGAACTGCTCAGCAATCCTGAGCTGAACTAGGCAGGCCAAGTCTTGGATCAGTAATCAGGGAACGTGACATGTTCAAGTTAGTTTTATATGGAACTCAATTGAGTTACTGCTGACTGTTGAGTCGCAACGCATTCGTGGAGGAATCACGGAGACGATGAGGCGTACAGACGGCAGTTGCCCTGGGTGAGTAAGTGTGCACGGAACACCCCTGAATCGGAGTTGAGTGCGTTGATCGCGCGAATAGGACGACGCTGACAAACCTGCACCCAGAAAGCGACACGGATATAAAAAGTTTTCATTGGACTCCGTAGATCTATCTTCTTATGGAGTCTATCAGTACCTTGCGAAACTCGGGGCAGAATCTGCGATCACTTGGACACCCTTCGCTTGAATGCCCTTGTATACACATCTCCAGACCAAGTCTGGGTCACCATCGCCTAACCTTTACATGGATAAAATAAAAGGGTGTGTGTGGCTTACAACTGTCTGTTCAACCGGCATGGACGTTCGCCAGAATATTATAGAAGCTCGTTTGTCTTGCGTAGGAATGACAAACTCTTGCACCTGAGTGGGTGATTGAACGTTCGGCCCATCGTGACTAGTGACTCTTCGCGAGGTGACGCGGGTCAGAGTCGTGGGAAAAAAGTTCTCGAGAACGGTCGTTTGCGCTTCTCGCTGGATGTCACGCAGCCATGGGAGGAACTGGGTCAGCCAGCGCAGGGAAACATCGATATCCAATGCCATCTTCGCAGGTACTATACTCCTTCCTCTTTTCATTCCGTTTGCCAGCCCGCTTTTCCAACTCCCCGAGTTCGCGCCGCCGCAAGTAATCTATTCAAGGGACCTTGTCCCGCTGCTGCTCGCACCATGGACGTCCCCGAGTAGCATGTATCGTGTTCTCTCGCGTCTACTCCAATCAGCCCTAATTTCCCGTCTCCCGAACGATGCCATACTCCCTTGTTATCCCTTTTGGATTGCCATCGGGCTGTCACGGACTCTGGTCGGTTTCCTGTTGTCCAGAAGTGTAGGCTGGGCCCACCCGCGCTTGTTCAACCACTGGGCACTCTACGAATCGAGTAGTGGATGTGGACCTCCTCTCGTGGGCTATCTGATTGCCTCCGGAGTGCGCCCAGATCTCAATGTGGTACTCACGCATCTCAGAGGGTACAGATGGGAAGTGACCGAGTCACTTGTCTTGTTGGTCGTATGTACGCTTCTTGCTGGGCTGGACCACGCTCCATGGACGTACGGTATAGCCATCGGGCTCGCTATCCTCGCCGTTGCCTGTCGCACACTCTTTGCCGCTTATCATCCACCTGAGACCCCCTACTCCCATCCCGGCCCAGATTCCTACCAAAGGCCCCCCCAAAATCGTTTCCGTGCAGACATCCAGACATCCCTCCTGCTTCTCGTTTTCGTTCTACTACCCAGCATCATATCCGCGTTTCTCTCAAGCCCACCTACCTTCCAGGTACCACCCCCATCAAAAGACGGCGCGCCGTTCCTAGAAATCATCCTCCTCTCGCATCCCAGACCGAACGATACCCCTCCCTCTCCCGACCAACAATCGATTCTCTCCCAGACGATCGCTTCGTACCTGCCCTACGTATCATCTTCCACGGCGCTCTCCGTCTTCACACACGTAAAACCATTTACACATCCCACTTTCATGGACGCCCAACAGCGCTTCAAAGATGCACCTGTCACGTTTTACGCGGATGAAGATACGCATCCCGACGCGTATGAAGGTCAGTATCTCCACCTCTCAGAGGCTTTCAAATGGATCGTCGAAAGGGGTGCGATGAGCGCCGAATGGGTCATACTCGTCGAAGACGATTTCCCTATCTGTGGCGAATGGGGATGGCAGGGGGTATTACGCGTCATGCAGGAGCTCGAACGGGGACATAACACCCCCTCTCCCGAAACTACGAAGATGTGTGGCGGGTTCGTAGGAACTGGCGGTAGGTGAGTAATTTTTCCTTCGTCAGGCTTATCATCGGGGGGAACCTTGACGTTGGATCTCACAACTCGACAGCGGTTTGATCGTCCACCGTACACTCCTTCCAATGCTCGCACATACGCTTCGCCTGCACGCCCTTACCAGTTCCCCATTTCCCGCGTTCATGGCACGTCGTCCCCCGGATATTATCATTCAGGACTGTCTTCTTGGAGTTGATCCACTATGCCCCACCGCATCATCCTCCAAAGACGTAGCTGAAGACATATGGTTCGCTCGTAGGCAGCCAACTATGGTGATTACGTCGCGTCTTGTCATGGACCATATTGGTGGACTTGCAAGCACTGCAAAAGGGAGGGTATATGACTCGAATAAGTGGAGATGCGGATGGAGGCATCCGTTTCATGGTCGCCCAGAAGTAATTGTAGTGCCTGTCTGATGAACATTCCAAACATTATCTAGTATCTTGTATCTGTCTGTTGTGCTCTCATTAGCTTACACCTATCATGTACATAGCCTAGAGCAATGCCCTATTAGAATTCTGTTGTTACATTGTGGTTCTATTCACAGGAATGTACCTGAATTTAGTTTAAGTGTTGAGCAAGTAGAAATGTTATGATAGGCCAAGACTGACCTCATTGCTTTGTATCCTTCCAGTACTCAGTTCCATAGTCCAGGAACAGCTCCTCCCCTGCCTTGACTTTTCTCTCTGGGAGACATTCTGACATCCATACAAGACATAGTACATATATGAGCACTCACTGGTGAAAAATCCAATTTGGTGCTCTCTAATGACAAGCATATCTTTCCATATGCATGTCAGTCATACTACTGTGGAAATTAATGGAAAATATACTCTTTGCTTCCACATTGTCTCTGCCATCTGCCATGTGGTTTAAAAATCTTGTTGCATTACCAAGGTGGGCTGCATCAAATACTGGCAAATTAATGCCCCCTCTATCTGGTGTGACTTCAAACAGATAGTTGAGTGAGGTATGCTTGGCAAGTTCACTATAATATGTATATATGTATGAAGAGATCAAATAAGAAATCATGGAATGGGAACACACGTCAGTGGATCAGCCAGTTGGTTATTCAATATATGGCCAACATAAGCTATCAAATATCATCATTGGAATGAAGGATATAGTACAAACAGTAGTACTCACTGCCAAGAAATGCACCCTTATTCATATTTTGACATGCAAATGCACCCAAGCCATAGGTTCCACATTTGACTTCAATTGGCTTCCCAAACAATGATTATATTTAATTCAAAAATTGAATGATCCACTTTACCTTGCTAGCTGAGCGTTGCATTTTGGTATTGTCACATGGTCTGCCAGTATGTCCTGGATAACAAATGTGTTTTACTACAAATTGCCTTCATGATTATTCTCTCCTTACCTCTATAATTCATTCTCAATCAGTATCCAGGATTTAATATATTTTCTCACTCACCCAGCATCACAACTGATACATATACCTGGAACACATTCTCTGTCCTGTTTTGCACAAGAACAGGTTTCAGGTAGACATCTCCCATTGGTACAATTGCAGCTTGGCCATTGTCTCTCACCTAAATGGATTAATGTGTTTATACCTGAGTTAAAATGGTTGGAAAAGTACTCACACTTTACTCCACATCTACACATCAATGAACAGTGCTGTTTTGCAGAATAACAAGGACAATTATTACTTGTGCATGCACCAGGATGAGCACAAGCACCCAGCCTGGAAATATATTAACTTGAAGGAATTCTTATGGAAGAATCAAATAATATTTCTCACAGCTCACACCTGAAGATGGATGGTGTATCAACTATGTATATTTCTATTCAGACCATGTTCAAACCTAATCAAAACAATATAGGCTCACCAAACTTCAGTTTTTTGTTGGTTCTTCTTTGTTGTTGTGAATGATTGTGTTCCCCTTCTGTATCAGCATCTGTCAATGAGTTACCTGATGTACCTGGAAGTACAGAGGGAATGATTGTATGATCTGGAAACAGTTGTAATCTTTGTACAAAAACCTAGAAGTTCCATGGATATGTCAGCCTACAAAAACTGCAACTCTTGTGAGAATAATTTACCTGTTTGCATGGTTTAAGACATGTAATTGCTAATTGACAAGGAAACAAATCTGGTGCAATGCCAAGGACAGTCTCTAGTGTGTCCAGGGAGCCAGTGGGACGAGACTTGCTAGGAGAAGGAGGTAAAGTTTCCTATTGTCTTGGTTGAAAAAATCATTAACAGCCCTCATGTGGTAATACTCACCATAAACCTCTCAAAATCCTGTATGTGCCTGAAACAATCTGGACCACATGGGACCCCTTCAGACAATATCATGTCCTGTGCAGTCAACTGTGGCTTCCTAGAAGGAATATAGCTGTTGGCATGTTCCTTGCCTTCTTATATTTTTCCAAATGTAAATTATCCAAAAATGAATGATGATACCACATACCATCTTTACCATGGGTTTCACAGACTGAGTGTAGGCAGTTGATGCTTGGGCAGAAAACATTCAGATTAGACATCAACCTTTGTCTTAAATCACCTGGATCAGGTGTATAAACAGGTAGCTGTTCCTCTTGGGCGGCCTGAAACCTGAAGGCACCTGGCCAATGAAGCACATCTCTGAGGATATCATCACGAGTGACAAGTGATTATGAAAGAAATTCTGGTATAGGCATAAGAACTAACCTCTGCGACTGCTCCCATAACAACCCTGTATTGTGTGAGACGCTGAGTTTCTTGAACATCTCGATGCGGTTGATATCCTGTATATCAATCTGATGCATGCCACGTAGTCTCCTGACGGTCTCTATCTGGATCATCTCCACTACCGCACCCAAGAGGTTCTCACTCGTGGCCACGAACGCAACAAAAGCAATCAACTCACCATCGGGATCAAATGGGGTTTCCCACTCCAAAAACTCAAATTTGGCTTGATACTCTCGAGCTGGAAACTGGTCGTCATCGGCGTATGGCAAGAAGGTTAGGGTATGTTCGTGGGCGGTATCCACGAGGACGCTTCTGGATACCGGGGGACACGATTCGTATCGTGGGTGGGGCGGGTACGCATCGATGGTGATGACGGGTATCGATAGGTCCGTCGTCCTCCCATAGGCACCACCATGTCTGCCGGAGGTGAAGTGGGTGACGGACATCACCACGGTGTCCGTCCCGTCCTCCATCCTTCCCGACACCCTACCCTGCGAGTTGTCGAGGAGTCGCGTCACCATCGCCTTGGCGAC
>JBBPQV010000374.1:0-23155 GCA_038092675.1 Boletus rufocinnamomeus
GTAAACTCATCTCGAATGGGTGAGAACATTAGTAGCTTACATAAGCATGGCTTATTTTGGCCTGCTAGTACTGTAGTTTTTTCTTCAGTGACTACACTATAGTTTTCTACAGGTATGTAATTAGTCTACTAATATTAGTGACTACACTATAGTTTTCTACAAGTCCAATCAAGTACAGCTACTTTATATATGTTACAGGATGGCGCACGGACCATAGGGTCCATGGGAAAGACTACTGGATATGGATAGATAAAAAGAAGGATTCATGAGAGAAGAAGAATGATGATGAGAAGAAGAAGCGGAAATTATTAAGGCATGTGTGCATCGTGTTTGTCTAGACCATAGGTCACGTGTAGTTTCCCATGGTCACGTGCACATCACGTGACTTCAAAGTCTGAAAGATGTAAAGTAGTGCGCGAATGCACTAAGTTAAAAATGTTTGAAAATATAGTATATCATAACAGCGCGAAGGTTCCAAGACACCGGCCCTATGGATTATTGAAGCAGCTCCCCATCCCAGAGAAGCCATGGAACTCCATCTCCATGGACTTCATCGAACAGCTCCCTGCTTCCTCCGGATATACCGCCATCCTTGTCGTCGTGGACTGCCTATCCAAGCAATGCATATTCATCCCGATGCACGACACAATCACATCTCTGGAGCTCGCAAAGCTCTTTCTAATCCACATCTTTTCTAAGCACGGAGTTCCTTCCCACATTACCTCTGATCAAGGTACGGAGTTCGTGTCTCACTTCTTCCGCTCACTCAGGAAAGCCCTTGATATCCGTCTCCACTTCACCTCCGGTTACCACCCTGAAGGAGACGGTCAGACAGAATGTATGAACCAGACTCTCGAGCAGTACCTCCGAGTCTATTGTAATTACCAGCAAGACAACCAGTCCAAACTCCTGCCGCTAGCGGAGTTTGCGTACAACAACGCTCCGAGTGCTACTACTGGAGTTTCACCGTTCTTCACCAATAAAGGCTATCACCCCAACGTCACCGTCCATCCCGAGCGCAACCTCACCTCCGCAAAAGCATGAGAATACTCCGTTGACCTTGACTCCCTCCACCAATTCCTCTGTGAGGAAATGGCTGAAGCCCAGAAGCAATACCAAGGACCCGCGGATGCTAGGCAAACTCTGGCACCAGACTTCAAAGTCGGTGACCAAGTTTTCGTCAAGGCAAAATACTTCTGCTCTACTAGGCCCTCCAAGAAACTCTCTGAGAAGAACTTGGGTCCCTATACTATCATCGCCCAGGCTGGAAGCCGTTCCTTCACCCTCTGACTTCCAGACTCCATGAAGTCCGTTCACCCGGTCTTCCATGTCTCTCAGCTGGAACCCTCCATTCCGAACACTATCCCGAATCGCACCCAACCTCCGCCACCTCCAGTCAAAGTAGACAGTGAACCAGAATTCGAGATCACAGAGATTCTCAACTCTAAGATTGACCGTTGACGCCGGAGTTGCAAACTCCTTTACCTAGTACACTGGTCGGGATACGAAGGCACTGACGAAGAGAACTCCTGGCTACTCGCCACGGAACTCGGACACGCATCCGAACTCGTTGAAAATTTCCACCTCCGATATCCGGACAAACCTGGACCTCACTCCACATAACCATGAATGAAGTCACAATTTCTATGCAAAATAGTTACAAGGGGAGGCGCGGGCCGCACTACACTACACCTCCGCTTCGTCCTCCGCCTCTCCCTCCACATCCTCCTCCTCATCCCCTTCCTCTTCCTCCACTGCCTTCTCCACCTCCGCCCTCATCCCCGCCATCTCCTTCGCAGAGACCTCCTCCTCCTCCTCTGAGGACTCCTCCTCCATCTCTGACCCATACACCTCCTCCGTCTTCAACTCGACGAGCTGCTCCAGCAGCTCGTTTTGGATGTCGAGCTGCCGGCAGAGTCCCCTCACCAAGCTGCACAGCTCCTTAGAGAACTGCGCAGACTGGGCGGGGGCCTCCACACTCATCGACCTCCCCTCCTGTGGCTCCACCACCTTCGATCCGCCCGACTCCACCTCTGTCCGCACCCTCTTCCTCCTCCGTTCCAGCTTCTCCGCGCCCGGCCGCATGCACTTCCCCTTCACCTCAATGCAGGCAATACACGACGTCAACTTACCGGGTCCAAGCTCACACTCAAACCCTCGTTCTGCGCACCGCTCACACTCTGGCAGCTCCATCGCCTTCTCCTTCCCTTTGGCAGTGGTCTGCTCTGCCCGGACCTGCTCGGCCTGTCCTAGTCAGTATAGGCCGAATAGGAAGGTGAGTGACTCACCCATTTCTTGGCCTCCTCCTCGGCCTTCCTGCACTCTGCAGCCACCCGTGCTGTCTCCTGCTCCACCCTGCGCTTCTCCGCCGCCTTGCGCTTAGCCTCCGCTTCCGCCTCCGCCTTGTGTTTCGCCTCGGCCTTGGCTTTGGCCCTCCTCCACTCCTCCACTGCCTTCCTCTCCTTCACTCGGTGCCGCTGCTCGGCGTACTTAGTGGCGCAGACATCGTCCTTGTCATCGATGCACTCCACCAGGTGTTCATCGGACCAATTCTTGATGTTGTCGATACCGGACATGGTGGTTTGAGATGAAGAAAATCAGATATGGCACACTGGACTTTATACGCCTCCGTGCGGTGTCCACAAATTTCAAGTTCCAACTTTGCTACTCCGCATTGTTCCTCACATGGCCTTCAGGGGTTCAGGCCTAAGAGGGGGATACTGTCATATCCTGGAAATCCAGTAAGTCCAACCCCGGTCCTCCGGACCAACTCCGCTTCTTGTACATACGAACTCCGGCACGTTCTTGCTATAGACGCAACCCCTGACCTTCGGACCCTGTCCATAACTTACAATACCTTACGTTCCATTTCTTGATCTCTGTATATACTAGTTCCACTGTATGTTCTCCTCCGTACCTGTGCTCCGCTTAGGAACACAGCTCTGGTTCTATCTTACCTCCAATCCCTTACTTACAAACCAGCTCCACTCCGTTAGTAATCCCCTAGGACTCCGTAGTATATAAACCTCCGCAACTCCTGTATTTCCCTTCAGTTCGAATATCAACTTAGTCTAACTCCATCCCTCTGCTCAAGTCTTGAAGACTCTCTCTCTGAAACCTCCGCTCGACTTGATGTCTAGTTCGTCTTAAGTCTACCTCCGACCCATCAGTAAATTCCGGGACAACAGGACTCCTAGCAAGGGCGCACCACATATGGTGAAGCCAAGTCCCATCCGCTAGACAACTCTGGAGTTCCGGAGTTCGTCCTCCCCTTGGAGTTTTCCAGTACTTAACAAGAAGTATATACAAGCAGAGCATGAATATATAGTGTATAGTAGGTTTATGGCAAGCAGTCCAGAATAGAAAATGTAACATAAGGGCAGACATACAGTAATGGGAAGAGTAGGAACTACAAGGTTGTACATAAGAGAATACAGCTGAGAATTAGTGTTTATTGGATAAACTAGGATTAAAGCAGAGAGATATAGAAATAAATGGAAGTAGTAGGAACAGATAGGGGAAATAGAATTAAAGAGGTGATGTAGCCTCAAAAGGAATCAGGAAATGGAAAGTATCTGCCCAAGCTGTGTTTGACGCAGTGTATTCCTGTAGATTGTGCAGGATCTTATCCCAAAGGGAGTTTCCTGGATAGTCAAGGAATAAAGTAGGGGAAATGAAAGGGGAGTGTCCTCGACCATAACAATTGCTATAGGAAACTGACATTTTCTACTCTCATAGACCTTTGTTCACATCCAATATCACTTTGTTCTTCAACTATTCACTAGTTCTCTTCCATCCTATGTGTATCCAACTCTATCTGTTCATATTCTATCCCTATTCATCTACCTGTCTGTTAATTGATTAGGAAAAGGAAAACATCAGATTACTTATTTACACTTATGAGCAACTTATGTAACTCATATCATACTTATTTGAATTAAAATTACTTGTTCTCAGCTTAAATTTGTAGGGACATTGGCATATATGACAAAAAAGTACATTATGAGTGAAAATCAAGTAAACCAGAAAAATAAACCATGGTCCACTTTTGATAAATAGACATTCATTGGCTGAAAAAGCATGTGGATGGTGAGTGAGCAGTGAATTACATAAGCACAAAAAAAACTAATTAGAATATGATATGCTCTATTCTGTGAAAAATAATCAGAAAGAAAACAGGAAACAAATTGGCAAAAAAAAACTCTATTACAGCATGGAATATTGTTGGTAATGGGACAGTTGTATTGAGCAAGGAATTCTATAATGAACTGTCAGTCAAGCAATTTTTTTGGATTGACTTACATACTGCTACAATTTGTTGTTTTCTTTTCTTTTTCCTTTGCCTTGTGTTACCTTATCCCTACTTGTCTTGACTACACTAGTCTTTACCATTAACCTATTGACCTTGCCTGGTCCTCCTTGATGCTTTCCCCTCATTGTCTCCTCATTTCCCTTCAACTCCTTGCTTCACTACACTTCACCTTTGCCTTTTGTCTCCCTTGCCATTCTTCTATAGTAGCTATGTCTTTCTCTCTCTCTTTGTTGACCATGATTATCAATCACCTTCCTTTGCATGCATGGTATTTTTATCCATCCTTATCCCTTGAATTCCTTCACCCCTGTCTATGACCTCCTCTTATATGACAGTCTTATCCATGTCTGTTTCCCCTTGCCTTTATAACAATCCTCTGCCCTATTTTTCCCTTCACCCTGCATTTCCCTTTGCCCTGTTCTTGTCTTGGCATTCCTACTTGAATCCTATGGTACCATACTGGTTTCCTATTCTAGTCTTCCTTTCCCTTTCATGTCTTGTCCTTTCTTACTTTGCCCTTTATCTTCATCTTTTAGACTCCTTTTGTACTCTGCCTATATATCCTTGTCATTGGCAATACTGTACCATTTTGATTGATTTGATAGCCCCTGTGACACATGACATGGCCAACTAGACTGTTGATTCAATGTCAGTGGCTGTAACATGTGATGGTAGGAGGGTTTCATCAGTCTGCATTTCATTGTGGCTGGGATATGTAATGTAGCAAGGATTTTCATCATATCAAATTTCACATTCATCACCAGAGATAATGTTGGATAACAAAGCAACTGATATTGGAGGCTGAGATGGTGGAATTATACCCCAGGGGAAGGCCAAATCATTAGACTTTAGTGGAGGGGACAAGGTTACTAGGCAAGTGGAGGGTGAGCTAGGGTATGAGAAATGGAAATACAAGGCAAACATGCTCTACTTGTATAAGTTCTAGCTAAGTCACAATGACTGAACAAGTAATTCCTCAACTAAGTTCTGCTTATCCTATATATTAAAATAAATAAATCTATTCTTTTGCTATATTTGACAGTAAATCTAATGACACATGACAGGGAGACAATTGATCAGACCCCATTGTGACATGTGATAGATATATCCAGAAATCCTATTTGACATGAGGCCCTGTGATACATGACCAAATACATATTTTGTCTTGTCGAATCCCATGCAATGCATGACAGACAAATCAATTGAAATGGTATAGTATATGTATCTGTTACAGTTTTCTCCTAATCAATGTCTATTTATTCCTATGACCTCTCTTTTCTTTTTGACTTTAACTTATTTTCATCTTCAAAGTCATGTGACTAGATCACGTGATGGGTCACATAACTCATTTATCATCTGATTTCTTGATGCAGGCTATGCCATCAGTCATTGTGACGCACTTTGAGTCACTCTGACTCCAATGGATGCATTTATCCTTTTATAGTTATATTATTCCCATGATCATTTCCATGCTGTGCACTTCTCTTCCATTCTGCCATCACAAGCAGTTGCATCATGTTATTCATTTCCACTCTTCCATTTCATGGCTATGCTCAACTCATGTCATGCCTCATGCCTTTAATCTCCATCACTCCTATATGCACATATATATCCATATTGGTAGTTTTGATACAAACATGTACACACATTATGAATAGTATATAAGACCTCAAGACTTCACTTGACATTCTCCAGTTTAGTTCTCTTGGAGTTTCCTCTGAAGCTTTAAGACTGAGCCTGATTCCTTTTCACTCCACATCCCTTTCCAGTTGATGTTTGTGATGACCTGAGGTACAACTTATACTCACTTTAGGGTTGTTTCAATATCCACTTCACCTCCTGAATCTCTAACCTCCTCTTTGAAGTATTCATCCTAATCACCTGTCATTCATCCACAATCTTCATTGCTCCTTGTGATATCCCCCTCACTCATTGCCCTATTGCTTCTAGTGATGTCTCTCTTGTCCTTGACCCTTATTGCCTTCCTTGCCTTCCTTGTCTTCTTCATCTCCCTTGCCTCCATAATTTTTTTTGTCCCCATTGTCCTATTATCTCTTCCTCCTTATTTTTTAGACCTCCAGACTCTTCAATTCCCTGCCCCCTTGTTCTCTCCCCTTCACTCCTTGTCCTTTTAACCCTTACTCTTGCCCTCATAGTCCTCATCCCCTTATGATCTCACCTCCTTATATCTTTGTTTCCCATATCCTCACTCCCTCTTTTCCTTGTATTCTTGCTCTCGTGTCCTCATCCCTTGTGTTCTTGTCTCCCTGTTCCCTTGTCCTCTTACCCCATTGTCTTATCATTTCATATGATGTCTCTATGTACCATCTCTCCTTGCATATCTTAGTGCTATACTCTTTGATTTCATAAACCTGCCTCTATTTAAATGGCTATGTTTGCTCCTATCTGAGTCAAATATAACACTTACAGTATGTACAGATCATGGCATACTTGTTCATGGTGGAGTTTTTACCAGCCTCCTCTGGATCCATCTCATTGAGCAATCCAACCCTTGTTGTGTTTGATTCAGATAGGGGTGAATATAGCCTTTTAGGTAAGGGGGAGGGTCAAGAGAGTCAAAGAATGTTGCAATGTGCAATTGGACAAGAAGTCATCACATGAAGTGATGAAAAGATAAAGAAAGATGGACTAGAGGATAAGAGGATAAGGAGCTAAGGGTACCAGAGTGCAATGGGGCAAGGGGATGAGAGGACAAGGAAATGAGAGGACAAGGGGACAAGAGGATAGAATATGAGGAGGCAAGAGTGTAAAGGGATAATGAGATGAGGGGATGAAAGGAATGAGAAATTATGAAGGACAATAGAGCAAGGAAAACAGAGGAGGCATCACTTGGGGTGATGGAATGAGGGATGAGAAGATATTACTTAGAGTGATAAGACAAGGGACAAGGGAACATCACCTAGAAGTGATGGATCAAGAATCAAGGAGTAAGGACAGGAACTTCAGAATTTGGGAAATGCCTGAGATCTCCAGGGATAGGAATGCAATGAGGTGTATTGCTATATAAGATGAGGATATAGGACAAAGTAAGAAATGACAAGGACAAGGGACAATGTGTGAAAGGTGAAAGGAAGACTAGAATAAGGAACATTGTAGGATACAGTATCATAAGGTTTAGATAAGAACACCAAGATAAAGAGTGGGCAAAGGAAAATGTAGCTGGACACAGTAGTGGATATGGAGTACAACTGTCATATGATGGGGGTTTGTTGACAGGAATGAAGGGATACAAGGAATGAGGACATATGAACATACATATCACATGTTTGAAGGAAGGTGATTGAAGATTGTGGTTAACAAGAAGAAAGGAGAACATATGTAGCTGCTATAGAAAAAACAGTGACATAAATGCCTGGGGGATGAGTTATAGATGGGAAAACAATAAAAGTGATGAAAAGTGAAGACAAAGGATTGAAAAAGAATATTGAGATAGGGAGTTGAAGCAGAACAGAGAGATAAAGTGAGAAAGTGAACAAGGAGACCTGGACAAGATCATGAAGTCCAGGCAAAGACTAATGCAAAGGATTGTAGTGAAGTTGAGACAAGTGAAAGCAAGGTAAAACAAAGTGAAGGAAAAAGAAAAGAAAAACAATGAATTGTAACAGCCCTTGCCAATCCTACAATACTGGCAATTTGCTTTGCATCAGGAAAATTTAATTGAAAAGACAATGTTATATATAGAATTATCTACTGCATATAAGACCATATTTTGTATCAAAAATATATATGTATCACCTGATTATGCTAGATAATTACTGGAAGTATAGATGGCATGGATGAGATTAATTGTATTGAATGACTTTATCATATACTATACATACTTTATAACAGTAGTTTATTCATGGTTATTTGTGAATACTTCTATCAGTCTATTGTATCTAGTAGTATGTATTAGTAGTACATTCAGCATGAACTGAGATAGGAAATTGATTTCTACATTATGTGGCTGTCCAGCATGTGGTGGAGTAGTATATATAAGACAGTGAGGGGGGAATCAATGCCAACAATGCACATGACCTATAGCAATCCAATATATGGCACAGGATTGATTGTCTGTGGCTGTGCAGCATATGATGACATATGAATGTTAGGCAAGGAAGGGGGGTCCACAGTGCATTGTGCAAAGTGTGATGTAGAAAGAAAAGATTAAAGCCTATTGTAGAATCTTCAGATGCAAATAATATGAGTGGGACATGATCTTACATCACTGCCCTCTCAGTACAGGAAGCTAAAAGGCCAGACACATGAGAAAAGGGGTGTGGCCAGTCCATTTGTGATGTATCTGTCACATCAAAGATACTAGGATTAAATGATAAGGAGTGGGAGTGCTCAGTCTCCTTATATTACTGGTGATCATGCTGTGTATAATCACCTGATGTCAAATGAGGGTGATAATATTGATTATGGATGTTGACATTGTATCCATTCAGCAATGTTAGCCATTATATTAGATGTACAAATCAAACACTCACTGCTATTTCCCAGCTTGCATTGACATTCATACTCCATGTTGCAATGATAGTGTGTTCTAGCTGGTGGTGAGTATTTCTTCTGCAGTTGAGGATGCTCACTAATATGTTACAATATAATGATAGATTCATTTACAATTTCTACATTTCTACATAGAAATGTCCATCAACAATGCTGTCTTTGTTATGATATACTATATTTTCAAACTTTTTAACTTAAACGCATTCACGCACATACTTTACATTCTTCAGACTTCAAAGTCACATGACCATGGGAAACTACACGTGACCTATGGTCTAGACAAACATAATGCACACATGCCTTATTAATTTCCATTCTTTCTTTCCCATCATCATCTTCTTTCTCTCACAATGTCTTCTCTCATTTATATATAACCAGTAGTCTTTCCCATGGACCCTATGGTCTGTGCACCAACCTGTAACATATATAAAGTAGCTGTACTTGACTGGACTCCCCAGTCTAATCCATTTGTTCACTGCGACCTATGTCCTTGCAGCTAAATGAAGGAAGACACCTATCTTCATCCTTCTATCTCTGCTTCTTCTTTTCTCTTGGGTTTGGTGTAGCCTCAATGAGTCCCTGCCAGTGTTTGTTCGAGTTATCTCACAACAGTCTTCATCCATATAACTAAAATCAAAACAAGCAGTAAGTCTCAATTTAGGAGGAGTCAGGTAGAACCCATACCTGTAATTTATCCACACTCTTGTCAGAGTTCACATCATCATCTTTGTTGGCAACCTCAAATCAAATAATGACTTGGGCCACTCAGACACTTAAACCAACTGATAGAGATGAGAGAGAGTTAGGAGGAAATCCCAACAAGAACTTGACTAGAGTTCTTGGGACATTGGATTCAAAGTATATATACGTTTTACATGTTTGTACTTATTATGATGCTGGTCTGTGTGCATGAGGCTATGTAATGATGATGTGTGGGAGTATTAGTAAAGTATGCTGAGTAAAATAGATGGAGATTAATAGGAGGCAGTGCTAGACGTTCTAGACTGACAGAGATTAAATACATGAGATTGACACATGGTACAGGTCTAGACCTGGTTCGCATGGTCACATGATTGGAAAGAAGATAAGGTCACGTGATGTGAAGGTGTGAAATGGTCACATGACTAGAAAAGAAAGGGGTGAGAAAAGGATTCATAACAATCTTGGTCTGATCCCATGTGTTTGTTGGTGTGGTACATTAGTAACTGAAGTTGTTGAAGGGGCAGTTGTGTGATGACTGAGTAGTAGCTATAATTTACATCTGGGCTTGCATCTCATCCTCAAGTTGATCAAACTGCATTGTAAAGATAATAGAACTTCTGAGATGTAAATTCTAGAGAGTCCTGAGTGGTTGATGCCTCTGGGAATGTGTTGGTTCAATCCAAAGGAATTCTGTGCAAGTTAATAAGGGTGAAGGAATGGAAGCTGAACAATTCAGAGTCAGCCTGGAAAATTCTGGTAGGATGGGTAGGAAAGGAGGTGATAATGATTAGGGGAGGTGGTAGGGGTACAATGATGAGTCCTAAAGAGAAGGAAAGGTTTCTGAGCAGTTCTAAAGTAATACAGTAATACAGGGAATATAATAATTAGATGATAATCCAGCCAAGAACAAGGGCTAGAAACAAGTGGAATGGCTTTGAGACAATGTGGATGAGCAGTGCACATGGATAAAAACTACATTCCAGATCAAAATATAAAGATTTTATAGTTCAAGAAATACTTCAAACTTTTCCTAATTCAGGACATATCCAGAAAAAGGGTTCAAGAAGTATAGAACATCCCTGTAGGACTTAGATCACAGCTTAGGTAATATACAATCGAGGTCATCAGTGCACTCCAGTATCTTAGGTGGATGCCATGGCCAATTTTAGGTCAGTAAAATAGACATTTTAGTGGGCTGTTATGAATCTAGTTTAGCAGACATCAGTGGAACTTGACAAGGCTTCTCTGAACCTTAACATATGGTATAGAAGAGAGGAGAAGTAAGGGGTAAGGGTTGGGTCAATACCTTAATCACAGCAGGAATGTAGGCTGTAATGACAAGTGAATTAGACTGGGAAGCCCAGTCAAGTGCAACCCTTTATATACATATGTTACAGGAGTGCACATGGATCATGTAAGTTATAAGAGAAACTACTAGAAATTGATAGATGAGAGAAGTTGAGAAGAATGATAATGAGAAAGAAAGAACAGAAATTAATAAGGCATGTTATGTGACTTCAAAGTCTGGAAGTTTGTAAAGTATGAAATAAAGTGTTAAGTCTAAAAAGTTTGAAAATATTGTATATCATAACATGGGCAGTGTTGATGTAAGTCTAAAACATTAATATGAGCACACATTTTAAAAATTAATGCCATTTTTGTAGAAATTGGGGTAGTCAGGAGTCAGAGCAATTAAAATCCCTATTTGACCAGTTTGTTCCAATAAGCTACAGAAGATAAACAATTGTGGCTGTTACATATATTGACAAGATTACAGTCATTGACAGCACATGGTCATATGAACAAATAACAGCAAAGCTCACTGAGTGGTCTCTACAAGTTTACAAATATGTGCACAATAATTAACTTTATCTGCAATGCTCCGGGTCTATGATATCTTACTGACTTGGGATCTGATGTTTGTCATGAGAAATCATATTCTGAACAATATACAGAAAATATATATATGAGAGCTAGGATACCTAGCTAGTCATTGCTGGATCTAACTCTGAAGATAATAGAAAACCCTTGGAATTTAAGGATGACATGTCTAATGGTATTGACATCTGCATCATTTCTAAGTCTTCTGAACATAAATTTGACAAACTTCAGTGTATTTGAGCCCCAGGATATCCAGGAGAATGCTGATGACAAAGAAAAAAACCAAATCAGTGATGTTCCATAAATGCCTGAAAAGTTAGATCTGTATAGTATTCATACTTCTAATATCTCTGACTTATACCAACAATATCATATGACACTAGGATCTGGAAAATGGAACAACCAAATCTATTCACCTGGTTCCACATCACTAACAGGTTATGGTAGGATATCACAAGTGAAGAAACTGAGGAATGGTGAGTCTATCCAATTCCTTATATCTGCCTATGTATCTTTTGATTTTGCATATACTAATGTCATTTATTAGGTGTTGCAAATGTGGTTCCACACTTCCATCTACTGCCAGCAAGTCCTGTTGCTGCAGGATCTTCCAATTCACACAGTCATCATCTGGCACAACCACTACAATGCATGTATCAGATCTCACCACCTCCTGCATTCATCTGATTCTCCAATGACAATATTTCTCTCTGCCAACAATATTCTACTAATAACAATCCAAATGGCCCTGGAAGGTCCAACCCTTCAGAGGCAGAGTATTATATCTTGATTTTATATATCATTGATTTATTCTTTTAAGCCCCCTTAATGTCATCCTCCTGATCAATAGCCTTCCATCCTGTTTCACTGGTGATGTTATTCTTGATTAATAACCTGTCTTCTGTTTTTACAACTTGAATATCCTATAGTAGATACTAATTGCACTCAATATGAGTTATTATGGTTTCTTACTAGAATAATTTGCAAATGCAGTGCACATGACATGAAACATGGCACACAGAATGTGCAGATATAATAATATAGATTTTAGTGTGATAGCCTGATATTCTTGAAGGTGGTACTTGAAAGTCTCATTTTGCATCATATTTTGATTGACCTGAATCAAAATATGTGTTACAGATTTCATCTCTTTTCCCCTACTTCCATGATAGTGGAGAAGGGTTGTTCATGGACAGGCACATACCATCCCAAGCAAATGGATCTGCAGGAACTTTTTACTAAATAAGGGATAAGTTCTTTGTATTTGTTTGTGGCCCTCTGTGCTTGAAAATTTAAAGTACATATGTTGGAACTTTCAATGAATCCAGGTATCCATTGGACAATAACATGTGAAACACCACATCTGTGGCAACCCCCACTATGGCACTGCCTGGCCTAGCATCATCCCTATGTAGTACTAGACATCATACTATGCCCAATTGCCAACACTCCTTCATCCTCAATACCATTAATGTGAATTACAGTTGCCTGTAACAAGGCATGGGGATAGCGACAGATGAACAAGAAGAACAAGGGGATGGTCATAGCACAAGAATTTGTAAATCTGTAATAATGAATACACTGACTTTTGTCTCACTTTAGTTGACATATGTCATATTCATATGCCCCAACTGTCAGAGGTCCTTGCTGATAATATCAAAAGCAAACTGGGTTCTGATGTCAGTTTCACTGAGGGCTCACAGTATCTGTGTGGAATCCTATGTGCCTGAGGGTGATTTTTGGTACTACAGTATGTATGTCTTGTCATTGGTCATTGTACTCACATTGGGATGTTGATACATTATGCATTAGCTCATAAGTGCTATCTGTGTTCTCACCTGTAATACTTATCAGGCACATCATACAATGTCAGGTATTGATGGTATGGGCACATATCCATTTCTGTGTGCAAGGCATGTCCAGTAACACATGGAAGATCAACCCCCATGTTGTTGTCTCAAACCTCTTGTTGTGCTCTCCATGGATGATAAATGTAACCATGAAGTGCTTGCAATTGTGTACAAGGTCATCCAAGTGAACCAGCATAGTGGTGCTTGGAATGTCATTTGTGATGCTTGGACAAGACAATCTTGTCTTCAAGCCCAGTATCAGCCAGAGGTTGTTATTAAACCATGTTTGACTAATCACATTTGTTGGCTGTTTTGCACAGTATTTCAGTATGACTGCCTGTTCTGCATATGCAATCCAGATGCCCCTTTGACTAGACAATACCACATCACTCTCCACTTTGATACTGACATGCCATCCACCCATCCCCCATTATGACATTTAGTGAGTTGCGGGTCAGCCAGGAGACCATTCTGCACAACTTCACAGTTAGTTGGCCACCAACATTGTACATGTATATATTTACTGATGACATGCTAACTTGAAGGAGTCTGACAACCATCTGTTGTCCATTATGTTTGCAGCCAGGCATGATGGCCCTGAAATCATTACAGTACCTTATCAGCAGCCTGAGGGACTGGTTCATTTGGAACACTGGATATATAATATACCACTTATAAACTTTTATGTCTGCAGCCCTGAGACCACCTTTGTTGGCATCTGATGCACGACCTTCAAGCATTTTCCAACCTCCCACAGCATTCCATTCACTCATGTGTATACCATGTTTTACTGGACATAGGATTTGAAGATGCCCCTCAATTGTTCCTTGCTCAAGTTCTGTGTAGGGGCAGGTGAGAACAGGCTACTTTGTGGGAACATGATGGTGCTCAAGCATAGACAGTCCTTGTGCAGCAAGTTTGAGGACATGGCAGCTGAGGACATAGCATTGGTGGGTTCCATAGTTGGCAGGCAAGCAGGTATAATGCATCATAAAGTTTGCTGTGCTGATGTACTTTTTAAATTAGTGCTGTAGCAGGGGGATTGCTTGATTGTGTTGACAAGTATGAATATGCTATGGATGCAATTAAGTTGTAGTGATGTTCATTTGTTGTCCTTTGTCGTGAGAATGGTGGCTTCATTTACATCTATGATTAGTGTTTGTTGTTCACTCTTTTGTTTCACTGTTGTAGTTCACCACGAGAATGGTGGCACTTTTTATTATATGATTGCTGGTTATTGTTTGCAGCATTTGACCACATAACTGTTCATAGTGTGTCACACTTTATTTATCCATTTTATTCATAAGACACATAATGTAATACAGTTTCACATCTTTACCACTCCTGATCAATTGAGCCATGGTATCCCTTCACAAAGTTGGTTCAAATTCCTCCCTTGTGCAAATATAAGCATGTTTGTGCTCAATTGGACATCCAGCCCCTCATGTCATGCTTTCATCCCACCCACTCTATCTACCCCATTGAGAAGTCAGATTTCCTCGAATGAGTGACTCCTGATTGAATGATCTGTGGTGATGTCCCTTTGTTATGTAGGTTCTGACCCCCTTCTTTTGCATGCACATATTTCATGAAGTGATTGGTTCATCAGGCTGCATGCATCAGATCCACAAAGGGACATCACATGTATTGATATGCAGACCAATGAATATTGCTTATATACACACAATACAAATGTGTCTCAAATCTCATCCACCATCATAAGTGGTTTGAAAAATTCAGGTTGTATGATGGGTTCTACAAGCCATTATGAAAATGATTATGCTATACAGAACATAGTGGTGGAGAGGGAGGAGCTGGATAGCCAAGTGATGCCTCAGCCAATGTTATATATGTCTATGTGTCAACGAAAATATCATCTGTCATCACAAATGGTTCAACAAATTCAGTTTCTATGATGGGTTCTACAAGCCATTGTGAAAAGGATTATACTGTACAGAATGAAGTATTGAGAGGGGAGAGCGGGACAACCAAGTGATGCCTCAGCAAGTGTTGTGAAAGTCTGTGTGTAAATATTCTTGGGAGATGATAAAAAGTCGGTTGGAAGGGGGGGATACACGTGTACCTGTGAACAGGATGTAATCAGCTCTGAGAGGTGAAGGAGCATTTGCCTAATCTACAGCTGCAATTACTCCAATGTATCTTCACTCGCAGGCATGGTGCTTTCCAAGTTGCACCTTGAAAACTAGCTTGGTGGCCTCTGAGGGTGTTTGTTTCTTGCTGGCATCAGGGTCCAGGATGGTCTGCTTACAATCTTCAATGTCCATGTTGGAGCAACACAGAACCCACACCATGTGAGCATTGAGCTGATAGACCTTTTGGTACCAAGGTGATTAACTTGTAATGCATGTTATAACTGGTGGAGGACTCACACATCGATTGTCCCAATTGAAGGTGTGTAGTGTGGCACATACCATGACCAGCATTCCCTGACGCAACTCTGAGTACCATTCATTGGGGGGGATGAGATCATCATCGATGTTCCTAAAGTTGAGCTGATGCAGCTTTGCATTGATGTGCTTGAAAAGGTCTCCATCATAGTCAGGTAAGATGGAGGGGGCATATAAATCATTCATCATCACTAGAGGGTCCCATTCAGTGGATGTTACATTTATACTGTATAAAGTCACCTTTTCTCTTGGCATCATCTGCATTTGAAACAGACCCAGTTACTTTTGTCTCACAGTCGTCACTGATGCCTATGTTCATATCACCAATTCAACATATCTTTGGATTAGTGCCACAAAGCCACTGACTTCCTTTTTAGGATACATCTTCAATCAAGCCCTAATTCAACCCCTGAAACTAGCAACCTTACAAGTGTTGACTAGTACATTTCTTAGTGAAAACCACTAACCACACCACCTTATTTCCAGACACTATTAAAGTGTTTCTTCAAGACCCAATCTATAAACAATAGTTGAGGATTGGCAAACAACCCACATAACTGACTACACTAAGTTTTTCACCAACTCATTACTAGTAGAACTATATAGTGTTTCATCTAGGAGATTTGTAATCCCTAGCTTATAGTGTTTCATCTGTGGAAGGCAAATCAGTAGTCTGGGAAACAAGCACTTTAGTTTCATTGCATTTGCCTATAAAGAAGACACTGGGAGGCAACATGCACATACCTGAAGGTCCCCATAACACTCCTGAAGGTCCCACAAGTGACGGAATGCAGCGCTTTGTTGAAACAAGCATGCTACATCAAGATAAAGGACCAGGAGGTGATTTGGGTAAAATGCTCGAGGAGGATGAGCAGGAGTGTGCTGAGAGCAATGTGATGTGCTGAGACGGTCCACACAGCACCCAGAGAGGTCCCACAAACAATGGAACACAGCGTTTCATTGAAACGAGTGCACAGCATCAAGTTAGAGGGCCAGAGGTAGGCTAATGCATGGGCATTGTTATGCTTGACCTGGGTAGGGGCAAGCATAGGCTTTACAGAGACAAAGGTTCAAAGAAGTTGAAGGCATTCAGGAAGATCCAAGGATTGATGTGAAGGTGTTTCAATGTAGATCCGAGGATTATTGTTGAAGTGTTTCAAAGTGGCTTTTTCAAAGGACGTAATTAATGTCCAACTAGAAGCAGCGTGCACTTGAGAGTAGCATGAAGACTCAGTTGAGGGGTACTTGAGGAGGTCAGGGACAAAGGCAAAGGGTTGAGGTTCAACTCCACACATGTAGAGTGGGGATGCTAAGCTATGGTGGGCAAAGCAGACTAAGATTGGGGAAATTGTAAACAATAACATGTGGGGTTTATATATGTGCTAGCCTCAGTGATGAATGAACGGTTAGAAAGCAGAAGAAAGTAGTGGAATGTGGTAGAATACACTACAGGAATCCGGTAGAATGTGAAGGAAAGGATCCTGTAGAATAATACAGAATATGGTGGAAATCAGTAGAGCTGGGATGGAATGATGGAACTGGATGGGGCTAGAACAGTCCAGTAGCCAATGGATCAGACAGAGAGCTGTTAGAATGTAAGTGAGGAAGAAAGAGATGACAAGATAAGGAGACATAGGGGCGAAGGATGAAGAAGGAAGGGAAAAATGTAACATTACCCCCATACTAGCCTTTGAATCACCAATGAAAAGACTTCTAGCTTCTCAGAGATCAATAAATCCTCCAGTTGAAGAACTGGTCGTGTTACTGATGGCCTCATCATTGAAGACATTGTTGGAGTTGTCAATGACTGGGAACGGGAAGTGCCTGCGGTGGTAGGGGCCATGTGGTTGGGTAGTGACTCGGCAGTTAGATCGCTGGAGGGGGTGAGGTCATCGGAGGGTGCTAGGGGAAGAGTTGTTGGAAGAGGAACAAGTGGTAGAGGAAGTGGAAGTGGACAGAGAGGGTAATGGAGGAGGGAAATGGAGGGGACATCCATATTGGGGATGGCCAGGAGCCTATCGTAGGCAGGAGGAACATTGATAATAGAGACAGCCAGTGCGATGGTGACTGAGTCAGTGGCACTGGAGGCAAGTCTCATGGTATCTAGGATGAGAGTGAGGGAGAGGGGTTTGTCCATCGAATCTGGTCCACATAGCTTCTACTCTTTGGAGGACAATTTCTTCTTCAGTCCTGACGGGGGAGGAGGATGCAGATGGGGTAGATGGGGTAGAAGGGGCAGTAGAAGTGGGTTGCTCAGGTGGAGGTATGGGGTGAGCTCCATTAATTTGTCTGAGGTATCAGTCTACATCTTCCAAGAATTCTAACATTTCCAACTGGTAGAAGGCGATGAAGTGGGCAGCTTCAAGGTCCCAGCAGATGTGTTCCATGACATGGGAGGCAAGGGCGGATTCGGCATGAGAGGAGAAGTTCTGGGTAATGGTATGAAGGCGGCAGACCTGGTGGTAAGATCTGTACAGGGTGTAAAGGAGGGAACCAATGTCTAAATAACTTTCAATGGGGAGGAAGAGACAAGGGTCTAATAAGTAGGAATTTAAGTTGGCAATATTGGAGGTGGAGGGGAAGTTGTCACGGAGACATTGGGCATAGAGGGGGATGGTAACAGATGGGATAGTGGAGGTGATGGTGGTGATGGAGATAGGGGTGAACTCAGGGGACCAGGGTTGAGCTGCCATAGTTCCCCAGCTGGGGGTAGCTTGGCAGGAGATGGGAGGAGAAGAGTCGTTGATGATGGAGAGGATGAAGGGGTTGATGGTAGATGGGGGTATGGAGGAGACTGAGGAGAGGGAAGGGGAGCTTGGGATGGTGGTGTATTTGATGGCCATGATGAGTTTTTGGAATTATCATAGGGAGCGGTTGGCCTTTTTGTAGTCTGTGAGGATATCAGGGGCATTCCTTAATTCCTTTTCAGGGACCCAGGAGTCATCTTCTGCAGAGTACCCTTTCCATCAGACAAGATAGGAACGGTGTGGCGGAGTCCCTCTGTGTCATATGATTTTCTTGATTTCATATTCCTCTTCTCCGGTGACTAGGTCAGGTGGGGGTTTGGAAAAATTCTTTCCGTGGATGGGGTTCTCATGGTATGGGGTTAATAGGGAGGCATGGAACACCAGGTGGATTTTCCAGGTAACAGGGAGGCAGAGTTGGTAGACAGTTGGGGATAGGACTTTGGTAATGGTGAAGGGTCCTTCCTGTTTAGGGGAGAATTTAGGGTTCAGGAGTAGTCTTTTCAAATTGCAGGCTTCCAGCCATACTTTGTCTCCTTTAGTAAAAGGGGTGAAGGAGCATCTAGAGCGGGCAGTCATCAGCTGTCTAGCAAGTTCATGGGTGGTGAGGGCCTCATTCCATGCTGCAAACAAGGCTTTGATGTGGGACTCCACAGTGGGGAGAGGGGATTCTGGGAGAACAGTGGGAAGAGCTTGGGGTTTGTATCCCATCATTAGGAAGAATGGGGACTTGTTGGTTATGGAGTGGGGGCAATGATTGTGGGCAAATTCAGCATGGGAGGTATTCTGGGCCCAAGAGGTGGGATTGTTTCCACAGAATATTCGAAGGTAGGTCTCAATCTCTTGGTTTACCTGTTTGGTTTCTCCATCAGACTGAGGATGGTAGGTGGTGGATAGGGAAAGGTTATATTTGAGGATTTTTCCCATTTCTTGTGCAAAGGAAGAGGCAAATTGGGGTCCTTGGTCAGAGATTACCTTGTCAAAAAGGCCAAATCTAAGGTATACTTTGTGAAAAAAGAAGGCTGCAATTCCTTTGGCGGTGATAGTTTTCTTTGTTGGGCAAAGTATTACCCCCTTTGTAAGGCCATGGTCCACCACAACCAATAAGGTATCAAAACCATCAGACAGGGGGAGATCGGTGATGAGGTCACAGGAGATCTGTTGGAATGGGTGGGTGGCAGTGGACAGGATAGGGGCAAGAGGAGGGGTCATTGGGTGGGTGTTGGCTTTGTTTTGCTGGCAGGTAGCACAGCCAGCAATGTAGTGGCAAATGAAAGTGGCAAGGCAAGGCCACCAATATTGGAAGGCAATGAGCTGGCAGGTTTTGAGATAGCCTGGGTGGCCAGCAGTGGAATGGTCATGGCAGGAGGCGACAATGTTGTGGCAGAGGTTGTCTGTGGGGGGAATGTAGACACAGCCTTGGTAGGTAAGGACACCATCAGTGCACTTCCAGTCAGAGAGGTGGGCGCAGAAAGGGGCGGGAATTTCATCCTTAATGGATTGGAGGAAATTCAAGACAAGGGAATCTCCTACTGATGTGGAGGAGATTTTATTGTGGAGCATGGCATCAATGACGTGGGTGAAGATGTTGGGGGGAAGGAGAGTAACTCCTTCATTGTCAAGGTCAGAGGGGGAAATAAGGTCCATTCATCTAGACAGGATGTCCAGACCTGCAAGGTGGGTTCCAGGGACGTGGACCATCTTCAGATCAAAGTCAGCAAGGTCAAGAAGCCATCAGGCTTGTCAATGGTTAAGGTCCTGGGGCCAGCGGAAGTAGGTGAGGTTCTTGTGGTCACTGGCAGTGAAGACTTGGACAGAGAAGGGAGAGCCATGGAGGTAATGTTGCCAGGACTTTAATGCATGAATGATCACTAGGAGTTCATGGTTGTAGATGTTGTAGTTTCATTCTGCAGGTGAGAACAATTGTGAGAGGTATGAGCAGGGGTGCCAATCTCTGTTGGCATCGGTCTGTAGTAGGATACCTCCAGAAGTGTACTTTGAAGCATCAGTGGTGATGGCGAAGGGTGCAGAGAGGTTGGGTAGTTGTAGGACCAGTTTGGCAAGGAAGAGCACCTTTAGCTGTTCAAACGCAGTTTGACATTCTTCGGTCCAGTTCCATGCGAGGTTCTTCTTGGTTAGGTCAATGAGGGGGCGAGTGACAGTGGAGTAATTGGGAATGAATCATTGGTAGAAGTTGGCAAACCTCAAGAACAAGTGGACATCTTTGACCCTTCATGGGATAGGCCAGGTTGCCATCCCATCAAGTTTTATGGGATCCATAGTGACTTGTCCTGGGCAGACAATTATTCCAAGGTATTCTACTTCGCTGGTGGCGAAGTTGCATTTTTCTAGCTTGAGATGCAGGTCTAGCTCAGCCATGCATTCAAGGACTTGTTTGGTTCACTCCTCATGGAGTTTCTTATCAGGGGAGAAGATAAAGAGATCATTCATGTAGATGACTAACCATCCTTCGGCAATCATATCATAGAGGGAGTCGTTCATGAACCATTGGAAGATGGTGGGGGAGTTGGTGAGTCCGAAGAACATGATGGTAGATTCAAAGAGTCCTTTGTGGGTAACGAAGGTGGCCTTCCACCAATGGCCTTCTTTGATCTGGACGTTGTTGTACCCCCATTGGATGTCAAATTTGGTGAAGACTTTAGCATCTTTGACTTTGTTGACAAGGTCAGAGATCAAGGGGAGGGGATAAGCATTGTGGATGGTGTGTTTGTTGAGGTAGCAGTAGTCTTGACAAGGGCGAAGTCCACCATCTTTCTTTTTCATGAAAAAGAAAGGGGCAGCTTGGGGGGATTTCGAGGGGTGAATCTTACTGCTACAAAAATTTTCATCAAGGAAGTCCTTGGTGGCTTTTTGTTCCTCTGGGGATAGAGGATAGAGTTTGCCAATCTTGGGGGTGAATGATTCATTGAGGTTAATCTTGTGGTCGTAGGGTTGACTAGGGGGAACATGTTCAGTGGCTTCTTTGTTAAAGATGGAAGTGAACTGGGAGTACTCCTGGGGTAGCATCAGTTTAGGTTTAGCCTTTTCGGTGGCTATAGCAAGTTCAGTGGAAGAAGTGAGCTTCTTAATGAGTGTGGATCCCAGGGGGATATTATGGAATCTGCATTGGAGTCCTCAGTGAAGGGTTCAATTGTTGTCGGCATGGGTGAGATATTCTGATTTGTCTTCCCACTCATTGTACTTACAAAGATGGGAATCGGTGATGGCATCGACATGGACATGCTTTGGAGGAGGGGATTGGAGTTTTGGGAAGTGGAAGTCGAACCATCTGGTGTCCACAGCATGTTCAAGGGAGAGTTCCTTGAATTGATTAAGGGTTTTACTGATGGAGAGTGTCTTTTTCTTCCAATGGATTGTGGAATTGGCATCTTTCAGCCATGGAAGTCCTAGAATGACATTGTCTTTTCCAAGGTTCATTACATGGAGTAGAGTTTTTATGACTACTCCTTCAATGTTGACGAAGAGGGTAGTGGAGAATCGGATGACTCCTCTTTTGTTCATGGTATTACTGGCATTATGGGCAAGCAATGGTTTGTCAAGCTGGATGATGGGGAGTTGGTGTTTGTGGACGAAGTCCCAATCTATGCAAGAGACGGTTGCTCTGCTGTTGACTAAGGCAGAGGTTTTGACGGCTTTCATGGTGTGCGATGATTCAATGAGTTGAATGGGAATTGTCATTGAAGGGGAAGCTTGTACTAATACATCAGCACACGTAGCTGAGGGGAGACTTTGTGTCAAGGAAGTTCCCCTGTTTAAAAACCCAAGTTAAAAGATACAGTGGTAATGGTTTGTTCAGAGTCATCATCATCCTCTACTTCCTCTAAGTGAGGAAGGTCCTCCTCTGCTACAGTCTTGACCTTGGTTGGTGGTTTCAGGGATGAGGGGAAGAAAGGGCATTGAGTGGAGAGATGTCTGGACTTCCGACATCAGAAGCAGAGTCCTTTCTCAATACACCTCTTCCTTTCTTCTGGGGTGAGTTTTCCTACTTGGACAACATCAACATCCATGGTGTTGGGGTCTTTAGCTCTGGTGGGTGCAGAAGGGGAGGGGGAGGTGAAACCCTGATGGAAGGGTTGTCAGTTTCTCTTGGTGATCTCATTTGCCCAATCAAGAGAAGTCTGGAATAGAATGGTCTTCTTATATCATTCATCGATGGTGGCAGGGACATTGTCCATTCCCATCACCTTTTGCATCAAGTAGTTAGGGAGGGCAGCTGAGAAGTATCCAATGAGGACACTGTTCATAGTTACTTGGGCTTGGGAGGCCTTGTTCTTGAACTCAGCGATGTAGCAGTTCAAGGCGGGGGCATAGGTGGGTTTGTTCTTCTCCTTGGAGATGCAGGTGGTGGATAGCCAGGCGATGGCATTGTTGACTGTGTTGTCATGTTCAAAGGCCTTCTTGAACTTGTCGATGAAGTTGTAAAATGTTCCTAGAGAAGGGACCAGGGAGGAGAGGGCAGTAAGGCAATAGGTGGAGGCCCAGGTGGCAGTGGCTCCCTTGGTCACATGGGAGAGAGCGAAGGCAACTTTCTTAGCATGGGAGTTGTATACATCTTTGTTGACCAAAAGGTATACTCAGATGGTATCCAACCACCTTGTGGCAGATTCATAGGACCTGTCATAGGGTTCAGGGGCTCTGAGATGGAGTTCAATGGGTTTGTTCAACATGGGAGAGGGCAGTAAGGCAATAGGTGGAGGCCCAGGTGGCAGTGGCTCCCTTGGTCAC
>JBBPQV010000375.1:0-23144 GCA_038092675.1 Boletus rufocinnamomeus
TGTATTTTGCATGACTCACCATCAGGATCCTTAGGATATTCAGCTGCATGCCAGCGGCGATACCCATTGGCTAAAGTGGGACTCCACCCACTCCGGGTCAGCAGCCCAGACTGCAGGAGAATGTTGCAAGTCAGCTTGTTGAGCTCTTTGGCCAAGGCTTGAGCATCTGCCATAACCTTTGCACCAAACTCTTGGCATTGAACTTTCTGTGCTGCTGTTAGGGGTCCAGGACACATCTCCCAATCATCCTTCATCTTTTCATCCAGTAAAATGGTGGGGTCTTCCTCATCCTCGTTGTCCTTGGCCTCCTCATCCCAATCATTCTCATCTTCCTTGCCCTCCTCATCCTTGTCTTCTTCATCACTTCCATCTTCATCCATGTAATAGGGATGGTTATAGTCATCCAAATGATGGCTGACCTGCTTCCCTTTCTCCACCAGGGTGAATCATCTTTGTGTTTGCAGTGATGCTTCAGATGAAGCTGGGGGTGATGACAGTGGGAGCTGATTGTCTAGTAAAGAATTTAAAGGTTCCATGGTTGCAGATGGCATTGCCTAACCAGCAGGGATGGTAGGCAAGGATGGTGGTGGTAATGTGGCAGTGGGGATTGCAGGAGATGGATGATTTGGTCACACCATTGAGGTCAATTGATCAGGTGGCCCTTCAATGTTCACTTTGTCACCTTTCAGTTGATTGACAAGCTCACCAGTTGATGTACTCTCTGGTGCAGTAATGTGAGCAGTGACCATGGCCAGTGCTGCCTGCCAGTCATCTGAATCTGGCAAGTGTTATGATCTCGTCTCTCACTTACTTCCTTTCACTCAATCCTAACCTGATCTACTTATGTAATCCCCCTGATCGGATCTAGATCTGGATCTCCCGATCTCATCTTCCATTCTTCTGATTAGATCTTCCATTCCACCCCTTCTCTTCTTCCCCATGCTGCTTACATGTGTACTCCCACACCCACACTCCCTTTTCATCTCTGTCCCTTCTATTCCCTTCTTTATTTATCTTCCCCATATTTAGTACTCACTCTCGCACACTTACCCTAGACCCTACTGGTCTGTGCACGTACTTAGCCAGTATAAATACAGTGACAAGAGATCATGAACAGCAGTTCTAATCTCTTTATCTTTGACCTCTAAGTCAGACTGAGTTTGCTCCTAGACATTCATCCACCCTCACCCGGTGTACCTTGTCGGTAACCATGTACTTAGGAAGATAGGTCAACCATCGAGTTGCCACACTTGATACGATCCTTTCTGGAGTCTAGTCCCCGCGTCCTTAGTGAAGGACCCTAACCACTGAGAGCCCCTCTTATCCCTTTCTCCTCATCGCTTACCTTCTCCCCTTCCTCTTTCCCTTTCCCTTCTTGTTGGTAGAGGCAGTGTTGCCAATTCTAGTCCTACAGCATCTGCCTTGACAGGATCGTAACAGTGAGTTCCATCATCTTGGATCCTCCACTACTTTGTTGGCTTCTACAGATTGAAAAGGTGGTAATGACAGATGGCATGCTCTGGAATTGAAAGGATCTTCTAAGGATTGTGTTTGATTGCAATGCAAGGGAAAGAAAAATCAACTTAGCGGTGACCATTGATAGGGAGGGGCGAGTAACATCCTGGTCTACATTGAGCATAACCAATCAAACTGTGGTCTGGTTTCCTGGGGAGGACTGCTCACCTTTGGGGGCTGTCAGGTGAGGAATGGCTGCTTTACAATTTTTTTTTGCACCTCTGGGAGGTCCAATTCACAATGAGGGTTTGTGTTCGTCTTAATAGAATGTTGGCAATGAAAGCTTGTTCAGAATTCAAAGATTGCTCACCTGCAGGTGCTATCAGGTGGGGAATGGCTGCTTTAGGGATTTTCTTCACACCTCTGGGGGGTCCAACTTGAAGGAAGGGTTCGTCTTCATCTTAATAGGATGTTAGCAACAAAATCTCATTCGGAATTTGAAGATTGCTCACCTTCAGGTGCTGCTGGCTGGGGAATGGCTGCTTTAGAGATTTTCTTTGCACCTCTGGGGAGTCCAACTCAAAGGGAGGGTTCGTCTTTGTCTTAATAGGATGTTAGCAATGAAAGCTTGTGTGGAATTCAGAGACTACTCACTTTTGGGAGCTATGGGCTGTGCAACAATGGTGCCAACAGGTTTCTTCTGACCTCTGGGTCCAATCCGAACCGATACTTCTTGTTCATTGGGGAGTGCTTTATCTACCATATGCGATGAGCTCAAGGTCAGATCTATCAAAATATTAACGCACAAGTTGGCTGCTTTCTCCACAAAGATCTTCTCGTTGCCACACTATGCAATGTTCAGTTAAAAACAGGCCTCCAACTTTGTGTGAGTAGATATCTCCAAGTTAATGATACAACTCACCGGTTTAGTTGTTTTCCGATTAGACCCATGCGCCGCGAGAATAGGTTGCCAGTTGTCTCTGTGAGATGGAAAGCCTCCCAACACATGTTGGAAGCTGGGTTGTGGGGTATGCTCAACAGCACGTTGAGGACACCCCAACCAACAGACAGCACGCACTGAAAACAAAACCAGAACGTGAAGTAGATAGAAAGCGGGTGGATGACAAAAAGAAGATGAACAACAAGGAGGTGAGAAAAAAGAAGCCTGGGAAAAAAGTAAAGGCAAAGGTCGAACTGCTATTTGTGCTTGTTTGCTCTCTGCTGGTGGTTCCAAAATAGGAAGGACCAACTCAAGGAGACAATTAACACACTATTTGTACTTGTTTGCTCTCTGCCGGCAGTTCCGAAATAGGAAGGACTAACTCAGCTAACTCATTCCAATGTGATCCAAAAAGCAGAAGTGTCTATGGGGTATGGTAGGTATAGTAGTACATTTTACAAGCTTGTAAGAACCCTTCAATGGCGTGCAGCACGGTTAAATCTCAGTTGAATGATGGCAGCGGCGGTTTGATGGATGGGGTTTGCAAATCAGACTGGTACTAATCCGTCGTCGTGCGTGTGTCCCCTCAGCATCCCCTTCAGTTCCAATTGTACTTGTGCCAGTGACTCAGTGTGCTGGCATGACTCAAACTCAACAGTCCCATGTGGTACTGTTGAACTTCGCTTGGAAGCTGGTGTTTGATGGGTGGAGGTTTGGCAAATGGGGTTTGCAAATCAGAACTAGGTCAGCAACAATATATTCGTCGAGCATGCATGCGTCCGATCGTGCTTGCGAGTCATGACACAGCACTGCTGCTGTGCGGCTGTGTCAAACCTTGCTTGGAACAGAAGGAAGGGAAACCCAAAGTCACGTGGCGTGGGGGCATGTGACGCACAGCCTCTCACACCCTGCACAGCATGTAAAGTTGTCGGGATAAGTACAAACAAAGAAATACATGAAAACTGCAGAGTTTCAAGATTGGTGCACATGGGTTACAGCGGAGTTTGAAGTCAGGACTTAGACATTTTTCATCTTTCCATCTTCTTCTCCACACTCCCACCCCACAGCCAAGTAACCAATGCATGTTGGTTATTCGGATTTCAATGACATGTGTCGTTTGAAGTGTGCCCACCAATGAAGCGTTTCGTTGAGGGATTGTTGGTGATGATGTCATCAGCATCAGTGTCTCCATCCCTTCCTCACCTCCTGCATCATCGCCCAAGCTCTTTCAGTTAGTGCGAGCTTTCTAGTCGGACATTCACTACTTAACATATACTACAGATGGGTCCGCTGCTGGATGGTACTCTGGTTGACTTCGACGTTCCAAAGGAGCTCCCCCTCGAAGATGTTCAGCAACTGTTTCCTGTACGGCAGCCTTCAATGGGTAGGTGCTTGCATTTCTGGCTATGTTGGTGATGTCTGAAGCATGGTGCAGGCCAATACAGTGCTTTTGACACACTATGTCTCACCATTTGCGATGACTACATCCTCTCCTCACTGAACATGGATTACATCCCCTCCTATATCTTTGGGTGGGCCATCTTGCATGCTTGTCAAGATGGTCATTTGGGCTACATCGATCCATTTCAGACACCACAGCAGTTCTCCAAGGAGTTTCCATGGTCATGTGTCATTCCACACACAAGTATGTCGTTTGAGCTGACACGATGCTTGGGATACTGACAATTATGCAGATACCATTGAGGACAAGGAACTCAAACACGATCAATGAGTCTTCTGGTATAATGTCTCAGCCAAGGATCTTGCTCATGACCATGCCGACAACCCCTACATGGGGCGCCTCAAACTTTACATCATAGAAACTATGGAGCATTGTGAGTCATTTCTCAGAGGCAAAGTCGATGCCTATGCCAAGTGCCGAGGTCGTCCAAGTGATGTTCTCAATACACTTGTTCAGGCTATCTAGTGGAATCTCCTCACTTTACAACAAGTCCCCATGGTTTGTGGTGATCTTGCTGTGGTTTTTGCAGATTTCCAGCACTGTTGTCTCAACCTCTATGCCAAGATCAAATTCGATGTTGTTGTGAGGGACAGACCAGATCTCATGCAGGATGGCAACAGTGTTGAGGTGAACTGTAACTGGATGGGTGTGTTCACCAATGAGGCCAAGGTAGCAATAGCTATGTGGCAGGCAGGCGTTCCTGTCTGGCACATCCGTCAGTGCCAAGTGCTGTCCAACATGGGAGTTGGAAACGTAATATCAATGTGGTGGAATCCATCTGTGAAAACAAGTATCTTCAATGACAATCCTCTCCCTCCCATTCACACAGGTTTTCCTGATCAAGCTTGTGCTCATCTCTGTCATCCAGTTGGTTTTGTCAGTATATCCAAATATGATCCTATCTTGCCTGATGAATCCCTGGCCAAATGGAGGGCATGTTCAGCCACTCTCCCTGCAATCACTCTCCCCACTGTCGCATCCAATCCTGCCTCTGTATCCATCCCTGCCGGTCAGGTTGTCCAATTGGAGCCCCTTTTTCACACTCATCGCGCAAGTACGAACGTGATGGAATCTATCTCCACCAACATCATAGCATAGATCTCAGAGCGTGTGGCTAGCGATGTTGGCAAGGCTGTTACCCCTTCCTTGGCCACATGGATCACAAGGTTGGAACAGTCCCACAGCCCATGTAAGTCCTGTTTGTTATTTCACAACCGTATGGTATTCAGAAAAATCGTTAGATGGTTCTCATTGCCCTGCCACAACGACAAGCTGTGACCCCTCATGGGATGAGCCAGTTTTGTTCCTCCTGCCAAAGATCAATCTTGTGTGGGATGTGGCCTTGTCTTGTGTAGATCATGAGGGCAGTGCCGCCCATGCCAATCTGTTATGGAATGGCTTTGCATTCCCTGACCCACTCCTTTTTGCGAGGGTTCAGGGCGGTGACCGTCACAATTGCTATCTCGCAAACTGGTTGATCATTTGCCGCCAGTGGATACATTTTGTGGCTCAAGGACGTGTCCAGCCCCTTACAGCAAGATCATGGCAGGAGATTCTCAACAGTCTCCCACAATTTATCAAAGAGAAAGATCATGTGGCCCCTGCATATGCAACCTACCAGCAAATCGACTGGTTGTTGCCACCACCTTTTGTAAAGGATACTACATCAGACCCATCTGTGTCAAGCAAGGCATCACATGCTGCAAAGAAGAGTCAAGAACAGCGACAGGCTGTGCTGGATTCCCTAGAAGTGCAAGGTCCTTTCTTTCAGACCTTGCAACAAGAGGTTCTGGAAGTGCTTCACTTCCACCAGGAGTCGATTCCAATCAAGCAGCTTCCTGGAGTGTCAACCGAGCTCTTGTGGCAGGTGGTGTGGGAGATTAACAAGTTGTGCTTTCAGTTCGAGTTCCAACTCCTGGACCGCCAGTTGACTTCTCATTGCTGCTTGACTGCTACGAGTTTCGAAAGTTGTGACAATATGGTCGCCTTTGTCTTCGAAACCCGTTCTCTCCACACCATTGCAGAGCATTGTCTCCCCAGGCAGCTGGAATTTCTCATTTCTAAAACCTTTCAGATCCATTGAGGCAGTGTTGAGTCATTCCACTGTGTCCTATCATCGTGGCCTGGCTTTCCCAATGCACTTCAGAAGCCCATGCCAAAAGTGAAAGGGGACTTTATTATTGCTGAGAGCCAGCTGTTGGACTACTACTTGCATATGTCATACCAGTTTCTAGGTTGTCATCTATCTGTCCCCGTGTCCCTGTGTAAAAATATCCTTACCATCATTATGAAAATTCTTACTGCAACGTGTCATAATGGACTCCATTCTCTGCTTACCCTGCATGGTTGGAACTGACAGGGTCAGTACTTGATGCAAGAATAACCAGGCACTAACTGTGACAGATCTCCATTGTGTTCCTGTCATTTCCATGCCACTCAACCACAAGGTTTCACAGGAAGTAAGTTTTCACACCCTCCATTTCCCCCTTCTTTACTCACCATGTCTTTCACTCATCCAAAGATACTATGCAAGTCAAAGTCGTCCTCCCCAGTGAAGGCCAGTGGATTACCTGCTGCTGAGCCCTCATTGAACATGTTTATAATCACTGATGATGTTTACTGCAAGTATCGACATTTGGAGAACAAAACACTCACATGGCCAGTGATTCGCATAGATAACAACAAGATCTATGGTCAAGCAGCGTCAGGCTCGTCCACCTCAGCTGCTCCCTTCCCAACTAGAGTCACAAGGCATCGTGGACGTGCATCCAACATCACTGACGACAATCCACCCAGTGATGCTGGGTTTTCTCTCTCATTCACACCATCAACTCCTCCATCATCCCCATAGAAAGGTGGTAGCAAGAGAGCTCAGCAATGGGCTTGTTGGTGTGACTCAGTCATTCCATCATTGATTGATCCTTACCTTGAATATCTTGCCCCCTCCCAGAGGCAGTCATGAGGTATGCCTTGTAGTGATGTTCCATGCGGATGTTCGACACAGCGGAAAATTACAGTCTCTTGTGTATCATTGGACATTAAGTGCTTGACCTCTCATTAATGTTAAAAGTACTGATTAAAGCTGTCCAGACATTAAATGGATTGTAATAACTGTATGCTTGTGCAACCTGGCGGCACGTCAACTCGTAGCAAGAGGTCTCTTTCCATGCACACCAGTGGTGCCAAGCCTTGCTGTGTCCATTCCCATGTTGGAATTCAACCGTGAATGCTTCCTCTGACTTGCCCCAAATGTTACAGGCTGGTATGGTGCAGTTGAGAGCTTCTTGAAAGGGAGAAAGTACAAGCTTGCTTCTGTGGTATGATTTCGACAGTATTCAGAAATGTGGGTTGTTGATAATTATCACAGGACACTCTCCGCCGCCACTATGCAAATGCTTTCCACTGGTACCTGTCTCTCTACCATGCTGTGGAAAGTCAAGTAGATGCTATGGTTGCTTTGGCACAACCCAGTCATGAACCTGAATCTGATAGGCCTTCTAATTACCTTCGATCAAGGTGCCCCCTATGCTTTGGTGGCAGCATTGGCCATGACCCTTTATTTCAGTGAGTACTCTTCTCATGTGGCTTCTAGGAAAGTAACCCAAGTGTCTTGTCAAGGGTGGACTGTATCACTTGTGTGGATGCATGCTTCACACAGAAATACTGTCAAGCACCACGGGATCCCCTGCGCACTCATCTGAACTCTGTCTTTTTGTCTGAGCAGGCAGTGGCCTTGATGGAGGCTGTAGTAGAAGACCTTAGAAACAGGCATGGGCATTGCCACCCAAATAATTCTCTTGTTGATGAAGATTTCTCAGAGCCAGGGATGCAAGTTCCATCTTTGGTATGGAAGGAGTGTCATGACTCATTCAAGGCTGCCGATGAACAGCATGTCAAAGCCAGCATGCAGTTCTTTGCAGACACAGGTCTTATGGCTTTACTTTGCCGCCATGATCATGTTTTATGGATGGTGAACATGTCCTCCCCTGGTAAATGCCAACACTATGTCTTGGCATTACTGCAACAACTCCTTGATCATCTCCTGAAGTCCATCAATGTTGGATTACTCTATGATATTGCATGTCAACTTCATCACTGTTGCAAGCATGCTTGAGCAAACACTGGCAGGGACTCGTTGAGGCTACACCAAACCTAAGAGCAAAGAGTAGAGGAGATTAGAGATTAGAGGCGAAGCGATGTCTTCCTTAATGCACTCACAAGGATGTAGGTTGCAAGGCACAAATGGATTAGACTGGGGAGTCCAGTTGACTATAGCTAGTTTATATAAGTTACAAGATGGCGCACAGACCATAGGGTCCATGGGAACGATTGCTATATATGGATATATAAAGAAGACGTCATGAGAGAAAGAAGTTGATGATGGGAAAGAAAGAACAGAGATTAATAAGACGTGTGTGCAGCATGTTTGTCTAGGCCATAGATCATGTGTAGTTTCCCATGGTCACATGCACATCATGTGACTTCGAAGTCTGAAAGTTTGTAAGGTATGTGCACGAATGCGCTAAGTTAAAAAGTTTGAAAATATAGTATATCATAACAATCACAACTGTGTCAAGTGGGGCTTTCTTGAAGACAACCTGTCTCAGGTGGCCTTCAGCACTGCTGTGTTTCATGCCTTTGCTCACAACTGGCCTTGCCAACTCATTTACCATCCTTGTAAGCATGAAGACTTTGGACTCACTGATGGAGAAGGGTGTGAACATCTTTGGAGTGACTTGAAGAAGTTGATACCAACACTGAGAGTGTCAGGTGTAGGTTTCAAATCTATACCTCAGACTTTAGTTACTCATATATTCCATTAGTACTATCAGTGATTGTTTACTCTCAACACTCAAATCACCCATTTGCAAAATAGATCTTTCTTTAAACTGGGAACATGGATGCTTAGGAGGTGGACAGCAACACAGGGTCACAAGAAGAAACTAGAGACCAAGCTTTGAGGCTCTGACTTATCAGTCTTTCTTGAGGCTTGGATTGCTCAAAAGGTTGCTCAAACCAAACCATTATCCAGCATGTTCATCCTCATGTTCCATCATGCTTTGCTGATGATTTGCTCGACAGAACAATCACAGAAGAATGGATTGCATGCTGCTGAATCCACCCTAGCACTTATTGAGAACATTTTCATTAAAGAGAAGAAGATATATGAACTTGAATGTCAGCTAATTCACCCTGCTGCAGATACTGTCCATATCAACATGGACCTTGAGACTTCACGGCAGCTGTTGGAGTCAATGAAGAAAACCCTCACCACACAGCTTAGTGCTTTGGGTGTCAAGGAGAAGAAAGAGCTGAAGAACCTCAAGGCCAGCCCATACCTCTGTGATTGCATGAATGCCTGTGCATTGAAGCAACATATCTGTGACCACCTTTGCCAAAGGAAATTCAAGTTAGATCACCTTCAGCATGACTATTGTCAGACTATCAATGGTAAGTGTACACATGTTTCACTGTCAACTACATTTTAAAATTAATTTACCATGCAGATAAAAAGCTCCATATCCATACCCAATCTGCTCTGAAATGTCAAGAACCTGCAATTACAGCTTTGGTTGCAAAGTATAACTCTCTTTGTGACAAACTGCAGGAACATATTTCTTCAGGTGGTGGACCTCGACAAGCTATGATATCCAAGAAGATCTCTCATGAGGGTCTCTTTAGTCTTGATGTAGATGATGAGATATGGCAAGACATTGGGCTAGAAGATGGGGAAGAAACTGGCCAGACACCAGCATGGCTTGGCAATGATAAAGTTCATCAGGGCATCAACAATATGCTTGAGCTGGATCAATGTGTAGAGAAGGAAAAGAGACTGCAGCGAGAAAGATGTGCTATGCAGGACTGGATGTTGGCAGAGTGGGATGCTTTGCAGAATGCTCAGAAGAATACCAGTGAGTTTGTCTGCTTTTTATGGTGATACTTATCAACAAATCTCCAAGATAATGTTGCAATCATATATCAGTTGCATGAGAGGCAGGAACATCTGGCAAGCCTTTGTGCTACTTGGCAAGATGCCATTTCATGCATCCCTCCCTTGTATAGCATGCCAACATCTTGGGGTCCTTCACTCTTGGATATTGCTGCAGCATGTACTAACCAACAACAAGGCTTGTGGAGTGGTGCTGATGAGCCAGACTTATCAGACAGTGATGATTCCCTCAGTTCTGAGGGAAGTGAAAGAGGTGGAGAAGATGCTGAATTCATGGATTTGGTACAAGAGTTGGCAATGTTGGAGGTGGAATATAGGGATGTTTCAACTGAGGTTAGCAGTGGGGTGGATATATATATTGGCAGAACAAGACACAGATTAGATTAGTTACTAGCTAATGATACTGCTGATGTGCTTTTTGTGTTATTGATGTGGATGCTTTCTGTCAGTAAGGGGGATGCCCTTTGATAGTCAAAGGGACACCCTCTGGCAGTGAAAGGGATGCCCTATGATAGGGAGAGGGATGCCCTGTAGTGGTCAGAGGGATGCCCTCTGGTGGTCAGCAGGGAGAGGGATATCCTCTGCTGGTCAAAGGGATGCCCTTTGGTAGGGAGAGGGATGCCCTCTGGTAGGGAGAGGGACACCCTAGAGTAATCAGAGGGATGCCCTTTGGTAGGGAGAGAGATGCCCTATAGTAGTCAGAGGGATGCCCTCTGGTAGGAAGAGGGACACCCTAGAATAGTCAGAGGGATGCCCTTTGGTAGAGAGAGGGATGCCCTGTAGTAGTCAGAGGGATGCCCTCTGGTAGGGAGAGGGACACCCTATAGTAGTCAGAGGGTTGCCCTCTGGTGGTGAGAGGGATGCCCTTTGGTAGGGAGAGGGATGCCCTCTGGTAGTGAAAGGGATGCCTTCTGGCAATGAGAGGGATGTCCTCTGGTGGTGTGAGATATCACTTACAGGAATACCCACTGGAGTTAGAGGGATGTCCTATATTGCTAAGAGAAACACTCTGGCAGTCATCAGAGGGATGCTCTGTATCATGAACTGAGTGGTAAATCAATGTAAAAAACAAGGGATGCAGGCACTTGTGCAGATTGTCTAGAAATCAATACTGGATCACCCTCACTTATATGCAATAATATCCACCATCACCCAAGCCTGTATTTCCCCCCCCTGTCTATCTCTCAACAGCCTCATCAAGTACAAGTTCTTTACTCTTATAGACAGCAATATGCAACACCTTTGGCATCATTTGAGTATGAGTCACTTATCTCCCCCTACCACAAAGTACCACTCCCAATGTACCTTGACCATCCTATTACTGTTAGCATACCCAGTATGTATCATTGGCACTGCCAGGTATCCCACCAGGTATTAAAGACAATACAGCATAAATTGTATTGGCATTATCACCTAACCTGACTGTCTCCTTACCCTCTCACTTCTTTTAGTACAAAAATGGAAAAAAAAAAAGATCAGAGGGCAGCCCTCTTGTAGGACCCCAGACACCCCTCCATATCAAAACATGCTCAAAATCACCAAAATAACATATTTCTATGAGGGCATCCTGGGGCATCCCAGGGCATCCCTCATGCATGACAGGGATGCCCTCTGATCCACCAGGGCATTCCTATCACTCAGGGTGACATTCAGGAATGCCATAATATGACCTAAAAATAGCTTTCCAGACTATGTGGGAAAATGACCCACCACCCTGGGAACACCCATAGTAAAAGAAGCCTTTAGCTTCATCTTTTGGTAGTAAAAGATGAAGTTAAGGGCTTAAGTTGGGGTGTAACCTGAAGTGCATGTTGTTTCTGTTCCTCCCCTCAGTTCCTCTTTCCACCCGCATCCACCACCTACCTCCCTCTGCCTGTTGCCTCATCTATGTCGCCCTCCTCAAGAGCCAAGAAGCATTGGTCGCTCTTGAGAGACTACCACTCTTCTCATGCAACAACACCCTTATCCACTTCCTTCACCTCTACAGGCACTATACCACTATTTGATCCCTTCTCCCCTGGGCCACCTGGGACATGACGAGTTCCCATGTCAGCGCCAAACACTCCTACACTGGACAGACATCCAATGTCTTGCCACTGGCCTCCATTGAGCAAGCTGTACTTGAGATCAGGAACACCATGCTTGATGCATTCCATGTCAAGCACCTTCACTACTGCATCTCCATACTTCCCCTTGCCACCATCTTGTCATTCCTTCACCCTGTCATCTTTTCCCTTTTGGAAGAAGAGAGACATGCATACTTTAACAATGACCACCTTCTCCCTGATGCTGATGTCTTTAACGGAACAGCTAACTCCTCCCCATCCTCCTCTCCCTCAAATGTCAGACAAGATGTTACGGTTGGTGACACCCCCCCCTCATTTTCCCCTCCTCTCTCGCTGGATCATCCTGAGTTGTCCCTGTGGGACGACATCATCGCGTCTCTACAAGAGTATGAGATATCCGATGAAGCCTTTGCGGACTTCCTTCCTCCCCTGACTCCTCCCAAAGGCACTGCCTTCTTCTGATCCCGTTCCGTTCCGATACATATTTCATATTCTCTTCCGTTTCTCTCCGTTCCCCTTTTCTCTGAGGACACTGCCTGCAGTAAATGTAAGACTCAGTTGACTATGACAAGCAACTAATAGATTACCTGCAGTAAATGTAAGACTACAGGAATGTGAGTAAAGAGTATGGTGAATATGTAGTAATAGTGTCTTACCTCAGTTGACTATGACAAGCAACTGAGGTGGTCGAAAGAGAACGACGGACAAATAAAGGTTGTTCATAATTAGGTAAGCGCGTGCGACTATATATGGCGTTTGAACTCCAACACTCCCCCTCAAACAGTACGAAGTCCAAGTTCCGAAGCAAAATGTTTGGCCTTGGCAGAAGGGAGAGCTTTTGTAAGGGTATCAGCAACCATACTATCAGTAGGGCAATAGATCAAGTGAATAGAACCATCAGAAATTGAGAAACGAATAAAATGGTAACGGATATCTATATGTTTAGTGCGCGCGTGATAATTACCGTCTTTGATAAGAGCGATCGCGGATTGATTGTCGTTGTAGAGCGTGGTCGGATTGCGGAGAGGTTGAAAGACTTCACCAATGAGGTGGCGGAGCCAAGGGGCTTCTTTCGCGGCATGGGTAGATGCGACGTACTCAGCTTCTGTGGTGGAGAGGGTAACAAGCTCTTGTTTACGCGAACTCCACAAGATTGCTCCCCCATCAACGAGGAATGCATAGCCCGTGATGGCATGGCGATGTTCCTGTGAAGCGCCATCGGCGTCGGCGTAGCCAATGAGACCGTTCGTCTGAGTACCGTACGTCAGCGACCAGGTTTTCGTACCGATCAGGTAGCGGTAGACTCGTTTGAGGGCTTCCCAATGGGGTATGCCGGGATTCTCTGTGAATTGAGCAAGCGTCGACACAACAAATGCGATGTCGGGACGTGTACCAACGGCTAGGTACATCAGCGATCCGAGCGCTGCACAGAATGGGACTTGTCGCATAGTGGCAATGTCAGCCGCTGACTTGGGTGATTGCGTTCACGATAGCTGAATGTTCGGGTCCATAGGTATGGACACAGGTTTCTGATCGGCGAAGTTGTATTTGGTGAGGATTGCTTCGATGTAGCTTTGTTGGGAAATGGAAATGGTACGAGCGTCGCGATCGCGAGTCACCTTCATCCCGAGTAGCCAGCTAATTGGCCCGAGGTCAGTGATCTTGAATCGCGATCCGATTTTGTCCTTGAAAGCTTTAACAAGCTCTTTTGACGATCCGGTTATCGTGCAATCATCGACGTGGGAGGCTAGGATCAGTAAATGACTGCCTATTCGTGCTACGAAAACTCCCCAGTCAGACTCAGTTCGTTTGAGACCGAGTTCGTCGAGTTCTTTGCATAGCCGTTGATACCATTTCAACGTGCCTTGTTTTGACCCATAGAGGGCGACGCATAGTCGAGCTACAAGGTCGCGACCGCGCTTATCGAAGCCGGGAGGTAGTTCCATGTAAATTATTTCGTTGTCGTCTAGTTTTCCATTGAGGAAAGCTGAATGGAAGTCGAAAACGTCTATGTCCCAGTTGTGGCGAGCGGCGATGGCAAGGATGAGGTGTAGGGAGGAGAGGCGAGCGACCGGCGCGTACGTTTCATAGTAGTTGACGCCTTGGACTTGAGTAAATCCGCGTGCGACGAGTCGCGCTTTGTACTTGTCGATCTCGCCGGCTGAGTTCTTCTTTATCTTGAAGACCCATTTTGAGTCAACGACGTTGGTGCCTTTCGGTGGTCGCGGTACGACGTCCCAGGTGTGTGCGTCGTCGAGGCTCTTCAGCTCGGCCTTAATCGCTTCATCCCAGCGCAGCCAGTCCGGCTGTTTCCGTGCTTCATTGATCGTGTGTGGTTCCAGTGCCTCGGCCTCAGTAACGCCAGCATACATTGCATAAGCGACTTCTTCATCTTCCCATCTGTCATCGCTGACAGCCACATCAGCTTCTGTGGCCGCTTTCTCCCCCTCACTCTCACGACGGCCCTCAAGAGCCACTCCCAGGACTCCTCGAGGCAGTAGGGATCCCCCTTCCTGTCCGTCGTGTGTGCCCGCATTGCTGCGCAACATTTGGATGTACGGCGATTCTGTGCGTTGGCGGGTCGAGTGTCGTGGTTGATTATCCAGTACAGACGGTCCTGGATCGGTTGAGGTTGCAGGGGGTTTAAGGGGTGGACCTGGTAAGCTTTTTATTGTTTTATTGGTGGCCGTTTCACCGTGCTGATCGATTTCAGTGGGTTTTGTCTTCTCCCCCTCGATCTGCACTCCCGTTTGGTCCAGATCAGTACCCGTGCGTTTGTCGAACGATACGTTGCACTCAACGCACACCGTTCGACGACGTTCGTCGTATATTCGGTGCGCTCCGCTCTCTGCGTCGAAACCGATCCAACGTCCCTCCCAGGCCCTTGCATCAAGCTTGGGACCGGAATCGTCGTGGACCCATACGCGCATCCCCCATTCAGGTAAGTTCGCTAACATTGGTTTCTTACCGGTTAGCAGCTTGTACGGCGTCTTGCCGTCAAGTACGCGTGACGCTGTGCGGTTCTTCACCCAGACGACATGCGTTAACGCTTCCCCCCACAGGTTCTTCGGTAATCTGCTCGCGTGCAGTACCGTGCGTGCGCGCTCGAGTAGCGTCCGGTTTAACCGTTCAGCTACGCCATTGTGCTGTGGTGTATCATGCATGGTGAGTTTTCTCTCCGTGCCTTGAGATTTCAGATAACGATTGAATTCTTCGCTCAGGTACTCGCCACCGCGGTCGGATCGTAACCGTTTGATAACGGCGCTGTGCTGCGTCTTCGCCCATGCTGAATACGTTCGGTAGGCGTCGAAAGTATCTGACTTCGCCCCTAGGAGGTGTAGGTGGGTGTATCGCGTGTAGTCATCGGTAAACGAGGCATAAAACCTCTTGTGCCCAGGGGTTTGCACATCAGACGGTCCCCAGACGTCCGTATGGACCTCATCGCCGAATCGCTCGTGCCTTTTCGGCTCGCGAACGTTGCCTATAGGTTTGCGTACCGCTTTTCCATATTCGCATGACTCGCACTGACCCATTGTGGTGTGCATAGGGTTGAGCTTAATCCCTTCTACCATCCCTTTGGCTAACATCTCTCGAATCATGGATGGCGCGATGTGTGATAGGCGAGCGTGCAATTCCTACATGGTAAGCACTTCAGTCGAGGTCGCGGCGCCCGCAAACGGTTGTTTTGCGGTGCGTTTGGTACGATATAGACCATTGCTGATGGCTATCTTGCCTACTAGTTTCTTATGGGGGTCGAAAATGCGACAGATGGAGTCGCGGAAAAGCGCAGCGTAGCCTGCCGCAGCCAGCTTGCTGATCGAGATGAGGGTTACACCCATGGACGGAGCGTATAGCACGTTCTTTAAAAGAACACGTGTCTTGGATGTTCCATTCGGTATCTCGATATGCAGGTCGCCGCGTCCGACTGCGTCGAAGGTATGTTTATCTGCTGCCTTTATAGGCTTTGGAGCGATGGGGTTGAAGTTGACGAAGTGTTCGCAATAGGGTGAGAGGTGTTGTGACACGCCGCTGTCATATAGCTTGACTGTGGAGGATGAGGTGCTCGTGTGGGCGAGGGTAGTGAAAGGTAATGTTGATATTGCTTCTATCTCTTCGTCGAGGCTTTCCGCTAACCAGACGGCATCTGGCTCGTTCTCGTCGGCCGCAACATGTGCTGTCCTCGACGACTTCGAATCTTTATTCTTCTTTCCTCTAGATTTCCACCCTTTCGGTGCTTGGCTGTGTTTGCCACCACCTTCCTCCCAACAGTCGCGGTTACGGTGTCCATACCAGCCGCAGTTGTTGCAGTCTCCATCAAACCTCTTGCCTGTACGAGGTTTGCCCTTCTTCGCATCCGTGTTGAAGGCTGCGTCATCCTTTTCCGCTTTAGGTTTTACTGTTCCTTGGGCGACTAACTGTTTGTAGGTGTCAATGATCATGGCCATCAGTTCGTTAGATGTGATGGTGGTTTTTTGTAACATCATGTTTGTCGAGACAGAGGTAAGGATGGCATTGTAGGAGCGAGGCATTGACACGTATATCATATTGAACAGGTCGTCGTCGGAAATAGGATGGCCCAGTGATGCGAGCTCCTCGCGGAGGGTCTTTACTTTCTCAAAATGGGCTCGCACGTCGCCGCCTTCCTTCAACTTTAGTTCACTGAGTTGGCGTCTTTTCTCGACACCAACAATACGTGACCGGTTTTCGAATTTCTTCTGAAGGGTCACGTAGTATTCGCATGCAGTTGGCAATGACATGATGTCGATGAAGAGGGAGTCAGGAATGGTGACAGCAATCTGCTGTTTTACGATGGAGTTTTCTTCGTTCCATTTTTCAAGGGCTTCGTTATAGTTGGTAACGGCCTTCAGCTCAGCGGGCGTTGTAGGTGTCCATCCCTTTGACTGCCCAATGCTCGGGTCTGTTGGTAATGGCTTCGTGCCATGTAAATATCCAACGAGCCTTCGTGCCGATAATGAGACTTTGAGCCGGTTCTTCCAGATGAACCAGTCTTTCCCTGAAGAATCTAACTTCGGGACCTCGAGTACTCTATCTCCAGCTTTCGACATGTTGGGCATTTTAAGTCTTTCAATTAAAACTCGCAGGGCTCATAACCTGCAGTAAATGTAAGACTCAGTTGACTATGACAAGCAACTAATAGATTACCTGCAGTAAATGTAAGACTACAGGAATGTGAGTAAAGAGTATGTATGCTGAATATGTAGTAACAGTGTCTTACCTCAGTTGACTATGACAAGCAACTGAGGTGGTCGAAAGAGAACGATGGACAAATAAAGGTTGTTCATAATTAGGTAAGCGCGTGCGACTATATATGGCGTTTGAACTCCAACACATCAGGGGCCTGGGGCTTGCTCGATAGTTTCGCTTCCTTACCCAGACATAGTCTATCTTTGAATAGTGTCAGCCAATAAATATGATGTGGAGAGTGAAATATCATACCTCTCTCGACAAGGTAAGGACTGCAATGGTAGGATTGCAAGGGTACTTCAGAGCCAAAAGGATAGCGTGTACGGAAGTATCCTCACCATAATCATATACAGCAGCAGTGACAGTTATAACTGGGTTGGTCTGTAAGATTAATTGTTGACTGAAGGTATGAGTGACATACGAGGGATGTAGTTGTTCATCTGGAGAAACTCCAAAGCAGATTGTGGGTCAGAGGACATGGCGGCGGGTACAAGAGAAACAGTAATATAACAAACAAAAATTGAGAATCGAGGAGAGGGAGGTTGACAGTGGTCCCATCTTCGGTTGAATTCCCCTGGCAGTTATATCTTCCATCCGGTGTATTAAGTATTGCTTCAAGACGGTGCAAAAGCATTTTTGCCGCCCAGAGAATAAAGTCGTTGTGTATACAGCAAAGGTCATTGGTGGCCAAAAGATTGAATCGCGAATTTCATTTAGAGTCGGATCATATCCTATCGTATTCCAAGGTGGCAATGAAGCCTTGAAGCCGCGGCACTAAACCAGAGCCATGCACGACATTTCTACTGTTCGTTCACTCGCCACCGTGGATTACATAAAAGTGCCGGAGCGCCGGCCGCCCGCAATCAGCCCGAGGCGCTTACGCAGTATAGCAGTGCCTCCCCGCCAATACCGAAGAACTCACCCTCTACGGCTATCCGATGTTAGTGGGGGGCTGCGGAAGTCATATGGAGAACCGCAATTGCCTCTACCTATGGTGGTCTGAGGCGTGATGATGATCAAGAAGTGTGTCATAACGTTGGGTGGGCCATGTTGCACTTGCGGCTACTGCGCGGCCGCGGACTACACAGCATGGTACTACGCTTCCCGAGAAAGGTAACATCGTAACCCATGGATGCTTGTGCACCTCTAGGTTAAGTCGGAAGGGTAGATAAACACCGGAACCAGGACATCGGTAGTCCGTCAGGAGCCTGTCGCGACTGCTTCAATTCTAGATAATCGAACTGAGAATTTGGCCCAAGTCAGGATGACAAACGATCGAGACAACTGCCTTATACCAAGCCCCGGCCATAGAATTGTCTTCTCCGAGTCCCCCGAGTCCCAGCAATGCCTCGGAACATTGTGCCTTATCTCCGCCCTTCACCATACCACCGAAGAATGCCTATATACCACACCACTGCCTCGCCGAGTCATCGTCAATCATCAAACCTGAAGCAGGACCACCTTCTCCCGCGCACCTCTCTACATCAGTCTCTTCCCAATGTGTGGTTGCCGAGGAATGAACTCGCCAAAATTTGTGCGCCGTGATCGCACTTATCAAATCCTCCGTTTTCCTTTCTGACCCAGTGCACATCACGGCCACCCCCTTCTAGTGGCTGCACAGACGGCGCAGTTGATCGCACGTCTACTCTCGCCGACAAAGCCCCGTGGAGGTAAGTCGTACCGTGCGTTTTGACCGCGCTCTCCATCCCCTCCAGCAGTAGGGTTGGAGTCTTGAGTGAGGTGTGGATACAGGATTAAGTCTGAACTTGAAGACGTAAAATAATGTCTAACCGGCGATGCCAAGGTAACCCTGGTTTTTTCTCCTGCTGTATGTCTTACTTGGCTGCCCTCTTTCGTTGGGGTCAGATAGTCGGCAATGACTGGTACGCATATCATGAGACCTGGCCAAACCTAAAGACGCATCATCAAGCTGACCAAATGCAGCGATGAGCGCGAGTGGTCTCGTTGCGGCTCACGAGATCATCTAGTAACGTTTGTGAGGGCGGCCTGTTCGTCAAGAGAACAGATCAGACAGCAAGAGAACTACCTCAGGACCTTACTCTCCAGAGCATCATCGTCGTGCATGCATAGCTATTGTCCTTCTGACCTTGGCATACTTTCCAGATAGGTTCCAGGCCCGCCCTCGGTTTCCTATTCGCTTCCTAGGTGACTATACTAGGAAGATGTGATTAACATATCGAATGTCTATATTGGGTGTCGGGTATTTTGGAACTTTTCTGTGCATCGTTTGGATTTGTGCCTGCTTTTTCTGGGTCAGTCAGCTGGTGCGTGTACCTGGGATACAGGAAATTGAAGCCGAAATGATGCTGAAGAAGGCGATGTAGCATCGGTGTGGATAATCTGGAGTCTCGCTGTCGCTTGTAATATCCATTGGGGCTCACCGCGAGCCGCGTTATGGTTACTTGAACGTACATCGTTCCGTGTGTATCACTCAGTTCACTGGAGTCGAGCTGAACGGACCGCTCTTCCGGTAGCGTGGAGATCATGATCCCTCAGCCTGGGCCTTATGACATTTCCCTTCCATACAAGCAGGTCAATACATAAGAGATCACTCTGGACTGGTGGAACGAGGGAAAGACAAACAGGCTGACTGGAATGGAGAAGATACACCATCTATTGCGGATCGAATGGTGATTTTCAGACATATTATTGGAGTGTATGCTACGTAATCGTGCTGAAGATATCGCGTCTAGCCTTGTGAATGAAAGAGGAAATGCTGATCTGTAGCTGAGAGGAACGCCCAATAGCGAGAAAAGAAAGAGAAAAAAAAACTGTCAATCAGGCTACATGACATAAGTCCAGGACTTCTTCGATGTAATCAGCCATGATACGATGGGTCTCTTTCGAGGGGTGCCTAAGATCGTCAAGCGTCATTAACGCCAATCCTCGGACCCGACACCTGACCAATACAGCGCCACTCACCCTGGGATCCAATAAAAATAATGCTCCGGATCATCACAAGATCCATCAGTTCCGCTGCCAGTGACGCAAGAGGAAGTGTTCGTATACCCAAACGCTTGATACCCCGGATCGGGACCGAGCACACCATCCCAAATCGTAGCGAAATTGACAAAGGCGACGTTGAGCGGCGGGTTCTGTGTGCGGAACTGTGCGAGGCCGTCATAGATGGATTGAATCCATGCTTGACCCCAGGCATTTTGGGTACCGCGGCCGTACACGTCGGTGACGAGGAAGTTCTTGGCATTTGTGGGAGGGTTAGAAAGGAGGGTCATTTGGCCAAGGAGGTCCTGCGCTGCTTGCGGGAGATGATCGCCGTCGACTGGTGAAGAATAAATCTCAGTTCCGTGCCCCAAGAAATGAGAGCCAAACAGACCAAATGAATCTACCCAATCACTGGAGGTGGTCATTATATTCAGCAGCTGGGGTTAAAGGTGGTCGTGCTTACTTGATGCCAAAGAAGACCGTATAGAGCGTGGTCTCGGGATCTAAATTGTTGGATTGGTTTAAGAATGTGGTTGCTAGTTGCACTGCGTCAAACACTTGGGCGAGCGCGAATGCGAAACAAGCCTACTCTGCATGATGAAATCACGAGGATAAGGATTGCTCGGCCACAGTGTGATATTCGTGATAGCACTTGACCACTAACATCACGGATCAGGCCTTCAAATCTGTTGAAGACGGCGCAGTAACGCTTACCGCGTAATCCATCAAGTGAGCTCCTATGTCACTGGCAATATCCTCCACCCATACAGGACCGTTGGTCGAACGACCTCCAGCCTCCACATTCGGTGGATTGATGACAGCGGGTGCAAGAGGGCCTCCGTCATGCCTACCCCCATCTGTGTAGGAATCCTGCAAGGAAAAAGACTCAGGACGAGGCCAATTATGTCGGTAGTTAACGCACGCCAAAGGAGACAATGGTCTTGTATTGGTTGAGATTCAGGCCAGCGTTCATGTCTGCTACGGTGCCGGGTAGGGGTCCACATTGAGGCCCTACAGCGAGATGGATCCCATCGTTGTTCCCTTGACGGGATCGAATTACAGCGCTGACGCTGGCTGCGAGAGCAAGTACGGTGATTGGAGAGAGCTGGAACATAAGGTGCACAAGCTGTCGAGGATGATCGTGACGAAACGGAGGTTCCTTCAATTCCCTGGATATGTGAGTACATGGTGCATGGATGCTAGAAACGAGTGATACTCACAAATGGACGCGAGGATGCTCAGCAGATGGGCTCACGAGAGTGCTCCAAGAACGAGGAAAAATCGACTACGAGCCAAGTCGGAGCCTATATTAAGTAGCTTCTGCAACTTCTATCGGGTTCTTCCACATGGTGCCGATCCATAACGCGAGAAATAAACGAATAGCTCCGATAGACCAGTGTGGTATGTACTAACGGACCAAGTTCGGTTCGGGGAGGCATGCCAGCAGTCAAAAAGAAGCCGGTATGTCACGTCATCCACCAAAAACATTCACCAGTGACATTCGAACCAACGGAGCACTAGTCCAGAAGCACACAGAGTTTATGTAGTTCTGGCGGTCAGTAGTGCATGTGATGGGTTACAAAAGTTCGGAGTATCCGCACTTGACTGATCTTGCAAAGCTAGCAACATGTATGTGCTGTGCAGTCGAGATGTAAAACCAACTTGAACAAATGAATGAATGAATCTAACTTACGAAACTAAGCGTCGGTTGGGTCGATTGGGCCGCGTATTTCGTTTTTGAGCGTCCCGACCGTCGTAGCCGGGACTATACCAGAGGAATCGGAGCGACTGGATGTAACGTATATGGAGTGGAGATGCCAGGGAGTGTGTTCCCGAGGCATGAAACACGAGTGCGACACCACAGGAACTTGAATCAATCGAATGCAACCGCGTGCGAACTATAGCATTCGAGCCATGACTTTCCATATCAGGCAACCGCTCGGACGCCACTGTGGAATTACATAATATCAGCATGAACAGCTTTCTCGCGTGGGCTACTGAACGTGCCTCATCGACATCTCCAGCAGGTCCTCCAGTCTCGCTCTCGAACAATGTCGGACCTAGAGTGCCAGTGGAAAGACGTGATCGTATCAGAGATGCATGACGAGGCAACGATGAAACTTTTCTGTGGCGCGGTTGCTTGGCAGAAGGGGGATGGAAAGTACTACTGCCAGTGGGCAAGACTCCCGGTGAAGGGTTGCGACTTACGACAACCCAACCTTGACGATGCGGAGCGCCACGAAATCCCCTGTGTCGAGGAGTTGTTGGGAAAGTGGGACGAGAGCATGTTGGAAGCACCTCACCACTTGCACGGAACGAGTCATGAGGTGTACATCAAGAAACCACAAATCCGGAAGTATGTACGCAGGGGACGCCGTCGCTGCCGAACTAGTCAAAGCTTTGAGGATAGAACTAAACCAGCCCAAAACCCCTCTCAGAGCAAATCCGACGTTGCCGCAACGTTCCAACGCGATGCGACGATGCACGAGATTTTAGGATACTCCCTGCACAAAAATATAGTGCGTTCAACCGTCAACGCAGCCTACAACATTAGCCTTACAGCCTGAGCGGCACCAGCGGGAAACGGACGTCTGGATTCGTCGACGTTAACGACGGTTTCCTAACGGGGCTGTTATGTAAGCAGAAAAGTTTCGAAACGTCACGGTGAAAGAATTTCGTAAACCTAATCTAACACAATCATATCTGCCACTTAGGTCGACTACCCCACATAGGTATGGCGAGCTTTCGTTTATGGAGTATCCTATACATGCCCAGCTCTCATGTCATCCTCGCCGCTACATCTACTATAGGACCGCAAGGGTGATTCGGTCCAAACACGACCACGAGAAAGTGGCTTGGACGGCGGGAACACACCTTATACCGCCGCAGGAATCTCCTGCCGCCTCTGCACGACAGGGATGTCAAGAGTGAACCAGGTATCTAGGTGCTTGGTGGGCCGTAACAAGTATAACCTGGCTTTCCGCGCGTCCTCATCTATCTCGGATTGCGCGTTTATACTCGAGAAGGGTAACAGCTGTACAATGTCGGACAAGTCAGTAGGTCGAGTGGCGAAGAAAATTTTCAGGTAGCCAACGTCGACAT